>CM055269.1:78234155-78424197 GCA_029237695.1 Conchocele bisecta
ATTATAAGCATTGTTGCTTGTTCCTCAGTCCTCAATTATGGCATGAAATGAAATAAAATACTGTATGGTGCAGGCTACACTGGTCGTATAACACATAAGCCCCTTTTCTACAGACACAGCCATATTTATACGAGTTAGTGTTTCTTTGTTATAATTTTAAATTTCGAATCGGTACAAAACTGAAGCAGGAGTTTATTCATGTTACGTTACTTCTTGGCTAATTGCGAGGGGAGAATGATAAAACAACATAAACGAACTTATAATTCGCAATAATTGCTGAACCAATCGCTGGCCAGTATCTCGCTTCACCTATTTCACATATTACAAGATACAGTCCCAATAAGTAATAGTTATAGTTAACATATTTAATTTGCAATAAATTAATTTCGAGCGAGCGCATGCGAGCAAGAAATTAGTTTATTAAAAATTAAATATGTGAACTATATAAATTACTTATTGCTTGCTCAGCCCAATCGCGAAGCTCCGCCCCTAAACGTGATTTCGAATCGCTACAGTAGGGTCATCGTGTAAGTGTATCGTTTCCACGCACGCGTGTCGTGTGCGTCCCGTGTTCGTCTCGTGCCGTGTTTTTAATGAGGACACGAAGTTCGTTTCGTTTTACTAATTTGAATACCGTGTTGGTGTGAATCGTGCCGTGTAAAACGATACGAATTAGAAGATAGGTGCCGTGTTACACGGCATTCGTGCCGTGTTACACGGCATTCGTGCCGTGCCACACGGGACGATTTGGATTAACCAATGAGTTTGTCAGAATCGTGCGGTTAAAATATACCGATGCACCGGTTCATTTCGCATGTAATCATCCGGTTTTCATTTCGGTTTTCGGCCACGATTTTAAGTTTTTCAAAATGAATAAATTTTCAGTTTTACGATACATAATCAATTTAAAACTGAGGATTGTGAAGTATCACAATGCATCTTATACTGTTACATGTGTGTTCAATAAAGTAATTCATCAGTAATTCATCATTGTACTCCGCACCACCGCCGAGGACACACACCAATGATCCCCCCATACACACCGGTCATCTACATTTGGCGTCCTAAACGTTCCGATCTATATCCCACAGTGGGAACAATGTGTATCACCACCACCACCAGTTTTTGTCTATGACTACAGTACACCCCCGACCCCCACTTCTGTCTGTAACGCATGAAGACTTACTTGACTTAAGTTAAATGCAGATTGTTCGGTGGCCGACTGATTAGGTGATATACTAGTCATGGTTCGATGGCCTACTGATCAAGTTCCAAACTAGTCCTGGTGCGATGGCCGACTGATCAAGTTCCAAACTAGTCCTGGTACATGGCAACCTGATCAAGTTCCAAACTAGTCCTGGTGCGATGGCCGACTGATCGAGTGCTATAATAGTCCTGGTGCGATGGCCGACTGATCAAGTTCTAAACTAGTCCTGGTGCGATGGCCGACTGATCAAGTTCCAAACTAGGTACATGCCCACTCAGTAGCCACAAAATGTTCTTTATATCAGAGACATCATCTAAGACATTTTCTGGCAAAACAAACATTCATTCACCATTACCCCACGTATTGATTGGCATTATTATACATTTTATATCAGGCGTATATTTCCACACTGATAACCGCGTTTCCTTAAAATGTTAACAAACATTTCTATTTTTCTCTGTATTAAGTTTTTGATGTGCAATGATCATACTTTATAATCTGTTGAAAATATTATTTGTTCGGGTCACACATTTAAAGGTACATGCCCACTCAGTAGACACAAAATGTTTCTTATATCGGAGACATCATCTGAGACATTTTCGGCCAAAATAAACATTAATTCACCATTAATACACGTATTTATTATACATTTTATACATTTTATATCAGGCATAAATTTCCACACTGATATCAGGGGCGATAACCGTGTTTCATTAAAATGGTAATGAACATTGAGCACTATTTATTCTCTGTATTAAGTTTTTGATATGCAATGATTATACTTTATAATCTGTCGAAAATATTATTGTTTCATGTCACACATTTAAAGGTATATGACCACTCAGTAGACACAGAATGTTTGTTATATCGGAGACATCATCTGAGACATTTTCGGGCAAAATAAACATTAATTCACCATTAATACACGTATTTATTCGCATTATTATCCGGCGTAAATTTCCACAGATATCAGGGGCGATAACCTCGTTTCCTTAAAATGTTACCGGACATTACAATTTATTTATCTGTATTTATGTTTTGATGTGCAATGATCATACTTAATAATCTGTCGAAAACATTATTATTTCAGGGGACACATTTAATTAGTAGAAGTAATTAAAAAATATCATGCCCCATTTGCCTATGAAAATAGCCTGATACCACCGCGCGTCACTATCAGTGAAATAAACATTACTATTAAAATGATTATATCCGTATAATGGGCAATCTAAATGTTTAGAACTGGTGAAATAGTGACAAAATTATACACTTATTTAATTTGTGCAAATAACATTTTATGCCTACTGAGTGGGTATGTACCTTTAATCAGTATAAATAATTAAAAACATATCATGCCTCATTTGCGTATGAAAATAGCTTGATACCACCGCGAGTCAATATCAGTATAATAAATGTTACTAAATGAGTATCTATATAGCGGGCACTCGTAATTTTTAGAACTGGTGGAATAGTGACTCAATTATACACTTATTTAATTCCTATAAAAAAACATTTTGTGCCTACTGAGTGGGCATGTACCTTTAAAAACTTTAACCTAAATCCAAAAAACGTACATATGTAGGCCAATGTGGCAACTATATCGCACTGTCCACAAGCAGGCGCGTCAAAAACAAATGTGAAGCTTCGAGTGAATTGGCGAAGCGGTTTCCATGATATTGTGTTTTCAAAAACTTTAACCTACGGTAAATAAATGTAAAAGCTTTAACGCAAATTTGAAAGTCATTTGACCTTGAGACCTTGATCTTGGGCATATGGGTCGCATGGGTCGGCGATAGAATGAAAAAAACGGATGATAATAAAGAATTATTTGACGTTTGAAGCAAATCTGAGTAAGTGTTGAGGAGATATAATAAGGTATACCTGTACAAACTTTAACACAAATTTCAAAGTCATTTGACCTTGGGACACAGGGGCGGCATGAGTGGGACACACGTACGGATGGATGCACGGACGTGATTGTGATCACCGTGGCTCGCTTTCCGCAAGCAGGCTCGGCAAACAAACTATGGATGGACGTCAATGTGCAGACTATATCGAGATGTCCGCAAGCGGACGCGACAAAAATTGTCCAACCCTTTGTTAAAGGTGCATGCCCACTCAAAATGTTCTTTACGGGAATTAAATAAGTGTATAATTGTGTCACTATTCCACTAGTTCTAAAAATTATTACGAGTGCCCGCTATACAGATATTATCATTTGGTAATATTTATTTTACCGATAGTGGCGCGCGGTGGTATCAGGATATTTTCATATGAAAATGAGGCATCATATATTTTAATTATTTATACTAATTAAATGCGTCACCTGAAAAATTAATATTTTTGACAGATTATAAAGTATGATCATTGCATGTATCAAACAATAAATACCGAGAATAAATAGTAATGTCCATTAACATTTTAAGGAAACACGGTTATCGCCCCTGATATCTGTGTGGAAATTTTCTTCCGATATAAAATGTATAATAATGCCAAACAATCCGTGGATAATGGTGAATAAATGTTTATTTTGCCAGAAAATGTCTCCGATGATGTCTCTGATATATAGAACATTTTGTGCCTACTCGTCAGAGTGGGCGTGTACCTTTAACGCTAGCTCCGCACTCTTCCGTGAGACATATGCATGCGTTAAGTTTCATAAAAATATTGCAAAGGGTGTTCGAGTTATAAATGCTGCGGACAAATCCGTGCGCGCCTGGACGTCATTGTGATCACTGTTGAGTTATCTGGAAGCGGACTCTACTAAAACGATGTTTGCATGCCCCGGCATATACAAGTAGCTTACCTTAATTCATCAATTACACATCAGACGCTGAATGAACTTTCATTCTCACCACACCACTTTTAGAATACTAAAGTTATTCATTATGTTCAATAGTGCTGCTTTGACACGACGTGAAATTAAAACATGCATGACATGATCTGGAAGAATAACCACAGACCAAGCACGCATATTCAGAATCACGTCTGTCGGTTCTTATCCAGCTCCGATTTCCGTCACCTGTCCGCCAAATCCAGAATCCAACAATGTCGCAAATGTAATCCTCTGTGTTAGTGTATCCTTGCGTGTCCGATAATCGTGAACCTAAGCATATATAACGCATTAATAGCTATACCATAAACACAACATCAACTTCAAACATACTTACCATTTGTTTTATCATCCAATGTGTCTAAGATGCGCATAATCATAAAATATTGCTGAAATAACACTGCATAACAGAGAGAAATACTGCATGCATATTTGCGAGGAGGCCGCCATTGAATGTACTCAATTTAGTAATACACATTTCCCAGCATGCAATTCGTTTGTGTTTACACAGAAATTCATGGAAATAGGCCAAGATGAATTTAATATTGGTTTATAGTCCCACTTTTGATAATGCAGTGACATTTTATTTTTTAAATTATTATTATTTGCTATTAATTAATCATGTTTAATGGGAAGTATTAAAAATATAAATTAACAAAAATTGCTTCATTATTCATAGACACACATTTTATGGGACATATAAACATGGTATGTGAACAAATGTGTGCATGCAGAATACTAGAATACCAAGGAATCATGTAGTGATTTGATAATATAACATGTATTCACATTGTCATAGGGAAAATACACACACTATGTCAAACATAATTGATACTGTTGGCAACAAAAATCATGGATATTTTGTGTAGAAATTGAAGGAAAAATAAATTGGCAATAAAAATACAAGGAGGACGAAAACCCAATAAAAAAAATATCATGGCCTTAATCAAACCGGAAGTTGCTAGACGCAGTGTAGGGGTCAATGAACTTTTCCTGAAAAGTTTACAGGACGATCATACCAAGTACTAATACAAGAATGACTTTTGTTGCCATGGCTATATGGGAATAGTGAATTTTATCAATTTTAAGTAACTTGTAGAACAATGTGTGTTACTTTACTTGTTTCACACGCATTTTTTTTGGACTGAGCAGTTTTTGACAGCAGAAGATCAGATGTCAATATTTACATCCGGGTTTTCATGCATACGTCAAAACACGCGAGTAAGGACCGAGGTATCCCAAAACACGAAGATGGAGACTTCACGAACTTAGAACACTACACGATATGAACAAAATGTCACTTAGTAATCCAATGCGGGTTGTAATCTCTTGCTTCTCTAAATACATGTGTCCAACAATCCCTGTAGCTGCTATCGTGATAAAAAATGTTAAAGGTTCTGTCAACGCCTCACATGTTGATCTTACTCTCTACCATTTTGATTCCAAGTACCAGAATAATGAAGTTTTACATGCGCCGTCGTAGTCTTATCTGTCAGATTCCGTTGTTTATTTGATAAAATTGAGGGACAAATTTGTGTCCGCTAATGTCGCCAAGAGCATAATCTGTGATGTCGACTTTAATAATTTGGTATAATTTCTTGTGAATTTTTGGTTGAATGAAGTGATCACTATGCTGAAGAAGTGCGTATCTGTGCCCGGTTTGCTCAGTAGGTAGAGCGATGGTGTGGTAAACCAGTGGTTCCCGGTTCGATTCCGGGCTGGTGCGCATCTTTCTCACCCTGTGATATTTAGCGCCCAACGTAGTTGCGGGAAGTAACTCTGCAGAATACTCCTGTAGAGGTATGGTGCTCTCCGTAGGTTTCCCCTGCAAAGTACCAAATCACATCTGATTCGCACTTCAGCTGTTATTGAGACAGAGTTTCTGTATTTTTTAATTGAAAGAAATGTCAGTATTATACTGACATTCATTTATGTGGAATAAGTACATAAAAATATGTCACAATTAACAGCTAAAGCGTGAATTAGATCCGATTCGGTACACTGCAGGAGAAACCTATGGAGCACCGCAACTCTGGGTACGGACGATAAGTGAGTATTCTGCAGAGTTACTTGCCGCAACTACTCCCAACGTGGAGTCGTGACTGATGAAGATTCTACAAAATGTTCCACAAATATGGAATTCAGGGTGGACATTTTTCTCCGCAGTGACAATTGTTGCCCAACGAAGGACCGTGACTGATAAATACTCCTGAAGGTGTACCCAAACATATGGAATTCGGAGACAACATTAAACATGGCATTCGAGGACGAATTTGGCGGGGAAGAATGCCACGGTACGCAACTGACTATGGGAAGGAAGTGTGTATTATCTGTGCCTTGTTAGCTTGGTCGGTAGAGAATGGGCATGGTACGGTAAACATGAGGTCCCTGGTTCGATTCCGGGCCGGTATGCATCTTTCTCACTCTGTGAGACAAGTAAACCGTTTTGTTGTTTAAGCAATAGACATCACCGGTATTTGATTCAGACCAATAGAAGTCAACACGACAAGAGAGCAGAAATGTTGCTGTAATACTAATAATTATGAAATAAATTGTATCAATAAATTGTATTCATTCAATCATTATCATGATTATAGATTTGGAAAAATAAATAATGCTTTTCTTTTAAAATTAATATCAATATTTTCACCCTGTTATTATATTATGAATGATTAAATTCTTGCAGCTTGAAATTGAAAGATATACGAGTTGAAACTGATCTCAGAAAGTGTCCTGTTGACTATAGGATCGCGTCGAAATAACGTTAACGGAATAGGAACACTTAATTTGATACCGACGAGAACGGAAACAAAACGCTTACTTGGTGCTTAGTTTTGTTATATTATACCGTAGACCACACATATTAATTCGATTATATATCAAAATAAGTATGAGTTTGCTGGTGTATATTTGTTCTTGATGTCTGGAACGTGGAACATTGTCAGTGACGACATTTTTTTGTCCGATAAATTGTGAAGCTTCAACATAGTCAGCTAGGTCACGACTGTGTTTCTCGCGCAATAACCCGCTAGAATTTATTTGCGCACCAACATTTGTGAAGAATAAAACAGATCATCAAGTTGACCGTCGAGTCAGTTTCAATGAAATATGGGATGCAATCTAATGCATTATTTGGATTTGAACGCGGATACGTTTTTGCCGTTGTTATATTTATTGACACCGGATGAATTTGTCCGTGTAATTCACACGACTACCCTCACACGACACTACTATCGTGTAGAATCACACCAATGCCGTGTAGCACCATACTACTGTGGTGTAACACCACACGACACGACATTAGTGTAGTGTAACACGACACGATTGTGGTGTAACACGACACCGTCGTATTTGATTGGTCAAGGCAATCGTGCGTCCAAATTCTTGCATATCGTGTGATAGTTGGTGTCGTATGCTTGCCGTGTGGAGACGGTGTCGTGTTCGTTCGTGTGTGCACTTACACGCTGACTCTAATGTATACTAGTATGTGATTGACGGTGTGATAGGAAGTGAGCGCATGTGTGGGCGGTAATATGCTTTGCGTCTCGTGAACTGATGGCAACAATTCATCAAATCAGTCCTAAATATAACGATGAACATGTAATTTAATACATATTGGCGAAAGCGTCGCAATATGCGATCAACTGACATGAAATTCCGTTATTTCATTGGTCGAGAAACTAGGGTAAACAATCAGTTGACATATTACCAGATTTAATGACAGGAAATGGAAAACCAATACTCGGATGTGAGACTGGCTTATTAACCTGAGCCCGGTTGCTCAAAACCTCTGTTAGTTTAGCGGACTGTTAATGGTTAAAATCTATGTTAAATATTAACCGATTAGTTAACTGTTGTTCAAAAATGTTGTTTGGTTAACTGATCGCTAACGGATCCATACATTTAACAGTGGTCATGACCTCCGTTAACCGGTTAACTGCTCAGCTAACTGATGTTTTGAGCAACCGGGCCTTAGCTAATTATAAATGTGTTGTTGTTCACATATTGAATTTTAAGGAATTAAATGCTGCGGTCGCTAACGATCTCTCGCATTTAATTCCTTAAACATTCAATATGTGAACAATAACTTATACTTACGATTTGTTTGGATTTATTGGTGTTTAACGGCATATTAACAGCTAGTCATTTACGGCTGAGCCAATGGGTTCGATCCCGTATGAAACCTGCTGCATTGTGGGTGGGTATCACAACCACACCAAACTCGCCTGGTCGCTGCACTTAAAAGTAATAGGAATAGACATATACTTACGAGTAGTGTCGTCGAACGTAAACTGATCGTTCGCAATCCAACCGTATGTTAATCCAGCATCTACATCGACGACGTCGGTGTCAGTAGCAACAGCTGTGATGACAGTGTAAGCCGTCCCTACAGTATTCGCAATGGTCACCGTGGCGTCAAGATTTGAGAATTTCGGAGGGACACCTGCAATAGACCATGTTTATATTTAACTTATATGTAAGGACATTGGCTCATATAACCTTCCATACCCGGTCAATAGACCATAGCCATACCCGGTCAATAGACCATAGTTAGTTATATTATAGCTTAGGGTGGGAATTGGTTCAAAGAACCTTTCCGTACCCGGTCAATTATAACTTACTTGGACGAACATCGAGCCGAATTCCGTAGTCGCGGTCGTTGGCTATACTCGTCCTAAGCACATTCCAGTCTATTTCGTCATCCACAACGGAGGCGCCAATACCATTGTAGATCATGTTAGTGTCTCGTGTGCCGTTATTGTATCGAATCAAGTCCAGTCCGAGCGAGTACCTGTAGGCATACATTTATAAGGTTAGAGGATACTAAATGGTATGCAGAAGTAGTCCGTGATAAAAAATAAAATTGTGCGGGCGTTTTGAGGTCACAGACACAGTTTGCTTGCAAATCTTGATCCATTACTATTTTGGGGTGATTTTAACACCAGTTTTCAGCATATTTGTAGCATTTAAAAGAAAACACTGAACCTGTTAGTCACGTGATGTAAACATAGTTTCCGTGGCCAAAAGATGTAAACAATATTGGGGGATATGACGAGGTTGGATTTTTATTTCTTAGGAGTAAGTGAACCTATTGTTTCATTCATGCAGAACCAGTACAGACTGGCTGCAGGTCATGTACAAGTAGGTTCCACAGAATCCATACGATTAGTGAAAGTAGGAGAGACTGGCCTTATTGGATGGCATTCGGTTAAATTATATAGTAAAACTATTTGGTGTGGTCTAACCTATAAGGTGACGAGCTTCGTATTGGCCCAATAATTTTGACTGATAACATAATCAGGCATTGGCCTGGTACGAATATCCGGGTTACAACGAATGGAATACTAACGTCTCATTTGTCTAATGACGTCAGTGGAATGACGTCACGGAAACAACGTTCGCGTTCTTTTCAACGAAAACCACGTCAAAATTGCTCATTCTGTCGCCTAAACGGTTATCTCGTAAATTGAATACCATTCGATTTAGACTTTGAGCCAGCAATAACACCCCTCCCAGGGGTCTTTTGGTGAGTATGATTTTCGGATTATACGGTTAACATTCAGTCTGATAAATATTAGCTGGGTAAATTGCATATAATTCAGTCACAGTTTGAATGTAAAATGATTTAGGATACATCTTACATTTAATTAAATCAGTAAATGACAATATATTTCAAAATGGCTGCCGAAATAGGCTGTTTTTCAGCATTTGTTCAGCGAATCGCGTGCTGTTACGAACGATTTACATACATTAATAAAGTTGAAACACATA
The DNA here is from genome assembly GCA_029237695.1 of Conchocele bisecta. NCBI lineage: Eukaryota > Metazoa > Mollusca > Bivalvia > Lucinida > Thyasiridae > Conchocele > Conchocele bisecta. The sequence continues at coordinate 78,243,968 of CM055269.1, forward strand.
TACATTGTTTTCCCTCACAAACACATATAAATTTCAAGAGACGGTGATGCAATATCCTTCCACTATTGTCAAACAAAATAAAAATTGCTGCCAAAATGTTCTTGTTTTTCCTATTCTTTACTCTATGGACACCGAGCTATTTTAAACAACATTTCCTGTACACTATCGCTTTTGCAATTAGGATGTGATATTGACGGATCTATTCTTACACTATTAATACAGCTGCGATGTGTTAAGCTAGTTGTTAATACCCTTACCCTGAGGAGGTTCCGCATATTGTCTTGTACTGACATCAAGATGTGCTAACCCACATATATAATAATATATAGTAAATACATGGTTAGTGCCGTTGAATATAAAATATATTCGGTTGAGCCTTTGACAGCTTTATTGGGGCGACCTTTAGCGAGCCCCTATAAAGTTGTCGGGCGAAACCGAATATATTTTATATTCGACGGCACTAATCATGTATTTAATTTATACCGCATACTAAACTTAATTGTTGAACGTCCGTGACGTCATCTTTTGACGTCATTCCGTTGTCATACGTCACAAATCTAACGACGTCATCCAAAGCAAAATGGCGGCGCCCACGCTAGGTAGATTCGGTATTGTATCTGATTAAATCTCCGATTTATTTACGATGAGCTTCAATAATGGCTGGTTTTAGACTACACACTTGTCATAATAAGCATTGCAATCATAATGGACATATCCATGTCGTTGGTTACATCGCATATACTGTAAAAATGGACACAAGTCAGCTGAACCGACAGCGATGTCGATTTTAAAATTCTTGAATTTGCTGTTGAGACTGACCAATCAGAGGCCACGGTTAGGGGTCAAAGGTGAACAAATAAAGGCAAAAACGGCACTTCATGTATATTAGGCTACTTCAGGTATATTAGGTTACTTCAGATATAAACAACATATATTCAACCCCCTTTATTATGCTACATGGAGCAATGGTTGCGGTATAAACTTAAATACATGCCCAGATTGCTTTAGTAATGGAACCTGTGGTACAATGCGGCACAAAGAGCCTTCCACAAACCTCAGTCAGACAGCCCGCGTAATTAGTTAGAATGGCATGTAAACATTAGTTCCACTGCATGATGGTAACTCCAATTTGAATGTGTCTTGTTATAGGCTATGTGATATTGTTTAGATTACATGTTGATATATTGCATAATATGTTGTTGGGATACATTTATCAGTTTAAGGGATTTAAACACATATTGATGGTCCTATGACTGTGTGTGGCAACACTTGGTATGACATGAACTTGTGTAATACAAATAGTTTTGACTTGGTCATCTTTGGAATAACAGTATGCAGGTCAGATGTGCATGCTTTTAAAACTGGACTAGATTGATTGTTGAATACCCCAGAATGTCAGACTACATACATAATAATATACCAATATACACTAATCTGTATGCATTGTAGACGCAAATATGGTCATCAGTTATATAATTATATACATGCACTTGGAGGACAAATACATCTTTCCAGAAGTCATTGATACGTTTAGACACATTTGTCACATATTCATTTTGGCATAGTATGAAATGCAAATACTACATTTAAGCGATATTCTCGTATATTTGAAATCTGTAATGATGCTGTTATGCGAATGCTATGCAGGTATATGTCAATCTGAACCATTACAAGTTGATTATAAACCTACATCATTCTTGGCTTTTGGTCATTTGACACAACATGTGTAGAATAACACATGTGGAACACTGAATGCTCATAACATCTTAGACAGAGATAGAGAGTATTTTATGTATGCGTACATAACAGCTATATGAATATAATGGATATATTTGCAGAGAATATACATGCTTTTAGAAAGATCACGCACCTTAAATGTCTTTGGTTATATGTAAATTATGAAATGGTATATCAACCTTACATGTTATCAAATGTTACTATATGTATTAAGAAATCCTGGTTAAATATTGACTTATAAGCCTCACTTTCAAAATACAATATCGTAATGGGCGACTCTCTAGTGAGATTGTTTACTAATGGAGCCATATATATGCATGTATTAGGCAATGGCCATGATGCATGTATGGGTGTGCACGTATACGGTTAATGGATGACGGCAATACACACTGGAACACACACGTTGTCGTGTGACATATAGTGTATTTCAGTAGTTATCTGTTTCCTAATGGAGCCATATATATAAATGTATTAGGCAATGGCCATGATGCATGTACGGGTGTGCACGTACACTGGTAATGGATGAAAAAACACAAACATTCATTTAGAATGGGACACAAGAATTCCGCCACGGAAGCGGTGTCGCGCCTGCCGAGGCATTTGACCGTACCATGATCATGGGCATGGGTAAGCATCACACAAACCTACAGAGAAGTGCATGTTTAAAATACGAAAAGGGTCACGGTTGAAGAAACCTTTTGACATAAAAAATGGCTTAAGTGTTTCCACAACCATGTGAAGGTCAAAATGATCATGGCCATGTTAATATCAGTATGAGAGTGTTCCAAATTCTTACAGGTATCAAGTGTCTAAATATTGAAGCAATCCACCAAGAACTATTAATGTTATATGATGATGAAGAAACTTGTACAAACTTTTTGACGCAAACAAATGGCTAAGTGTTTCAGCACAAATGTTAAGGTAAACAAGGTCAAGGTCATGTGAATGGCGGCATTAGTGTGTTTCAAATGCTTACATGTAACAAGTGTCCAAACATTGAAGGAATGCGTCAAGTAATATGAAAGTTATAGCAGGATCAGGAAGCTTGTACAAATTGTTTGACGCAAAGAAAAATGGCTATGTGTTTCAGCTAACATTTGAAGGTAAAAAGGTGAAGGTCGTGTTAATTGGCGGAATGAGTGTGTTCCTAATGCTTACAACTGATTACATGTAACAATTGTCCAAATATTGAAACAATCCGTAAAGTAATATTAAAGTTATAGCATGATGACGAAGCTTGTACAAGGTTTTTGACATTTCGGACTACGCGGACGACGACGATGACGACGGCGGAAAAAGCGGCGACTATAGTCGCGCCTTCTGCTAAAGGAAGCGTGATAAAAATGTATATTGTGGCTATTAAACACATCAAATTTAAACATTTTTTAAATTTAATTACGTTTTCATTAATAACAAAAAGTCACCCTCCCCAAATTATTATTTGTTTATGAAATTCCATAAAATATTGATTGTATTGCCAAAAAAAAAGGAGGAAGAGGGTGACCAGTAGGGTAAAAAAATGAAAATAAAATGGAAATTGACTCGGAAACGTGGCGATATAGCTTGGAAATGATGTAAATAAGAAAACAAAAGTAAGATTTTGAAAATCGGTCAACAAATAAAACCTTATTAAAAAAAATCTATTTAGCCCCGATGTTAAATTCACATAGGTAAATCGTTTATCGCAAGCAATAAAATCAATATTTTATGGAATTTAAACAAATATTTGTTTGGGGAAGGTCATTGAACTCCAGTGTCCACACCGCCCATATGTACTCAGCGGAAGCCTAGAGCATGGCTAGACAGTCGTAGTGCAAATCGGACAGTTAATAACTATGTGAATAGTGGGTGTTAACCACACCGTCCAGTGCATATTCACAGATGCCTAGGATGAAAAAGAAAGTCTAGACAATGACCTACACTAAACAATGCAGCAATGATAACATAACCGATATGGTGCCCTTTATGACACAGATCATAAACAGTTACTGCAGCACTGACGTCCTTACCAGTAAACATAATTATGTACATGTATCTATCCACATTGCCGACTAAGGTACACAACTCAATATGGTATTACACAAATTTAAATATGGGACACCCAATGATAAAAAATAACCGGCACAAATCAATCATTGCACGCAATATGCATATAACTACAGTAATTATGTATGATGATTAGACTGTATATATACGCAGTCTGAACAGTTTTTCGGACAGCATGAGCGCATTGATAAACAGAGATTTACAACATGTTTTTGACAGAAACAAGTCGGTTTCAGTTTATGTATTTAGCACATGTACCAGGTTATAGTTCTGTAATAGTCTAAATGTGTCAGGTACGAAACCGGTATGCTATTTATTCAGGTTGAGAAATCGCATTAACCGATTAGTAAATACACTTTTCGCGTGAAAATTGCAGGGTAACGTACACAGCTGACCTAGGAATTATAGTTTCTTATAGTCAATCAGAGTATCTGTTCACGTCATATTTAGTGATGTTAACACAAACTCATTATGTGTATGCATTTTCAAGCTTTGTGTATATATTTTGCACAAAATCTGTGCGCGGTTTCCAGTCTGCGTACATCAGTTTCGGAAAATTAATTCCACAATTCTGCCCCATAATTTATAATGACCTTGGTATCACAATGAAATTGTATATTGTCCGCGCAGTGGCAATGGGTTAATGCAGACCGGATGGAGTCCGTTGTTTGTAACACTTAATAATGTCCCACTGAATATTGTCGCTGCCTCCTGAATCACTCTACCAGTCGACATGTACTTATCATGAGGTGTGTGTAATTCATCTACTGCGTGTAGTCTATGTTCACCAAGTAACAACTGTTGATCTAGTATAGTTGGTTCATTAAAGACTATCACCGCATTTTATTCAAACCTCCATTTTCACGCGTAATCATAACATTTTATTTCCAGTTATGGGTCCACAAGAGACAAAACAAATTCATACGTTGATTATAATGATTTAAAAAAAAGACAACAAAACAAGAACAATCTGAAAATGTGACTGTGAAATATGGATCGAGTGTACAAGCAGATAGAAATAACTAAATTAGTAGCAGCAGCGATGAACATGATCAGTCATAGGTCTTGTCAAAAAGCGCAGCCCAAGGTTCACAGCCACAGGCCCAGTTATGAAAAGTATACATGTACATGTAATAATGTCAAATGGACAACCAAGTTAAATACTATGAGGATCATATTATACCCTTCAAATATCCCCAATATTATCAAATTATAAATATAAATATCGAGATTAAGATTAATTACGGTGACCAACTGCTTTGATTAAACAAAATACCAATTGCTCTCAAAATTGTTGTGTTTTCACAAGATGGTAACCAAATAAACTGATTTGATAAGGAGAGACCACTAAAGTTATAAAGTTAAGGCATTCTAATAAAACGCATGTCATTAATACAGCTCTATGTAGCATAATGCTGACAATGAAACAGGAAATGGATTTCATCTTCAACAGAGTTACTTGCACATTGCTCACAAGATCTAAGTTTTACCGGTACATTGTTATATCTTCCTACATCAATATTGAGTCTATGCTCGCCTATGCGAAATTTAGCAATAACACTGTGTGTTTCAAAAATATCAATACAACCAAGGTAATGTTCAAACTGGGAATTAAGCTTGAAAGTAAAATATGTGCTCAATTTTCCAGTAAGTAAGTTTTCCTTATCACTTATCCACATACATGTAACATGAAATTGCTCTACTAATTTCGACTTCACTATTCAAATAATAGATTCGAGTGATACATCAGGAGATTTTGGAAAAAACAGTGCACTATCAAGCTTTAAAACATCAAGAATTGTCAAAATGTATGTATACCAGGATTTAATTCCCTTCTCGTGTAAATCTATTGCAGTTCTGAAAACTTCTGATAAAAGGTCAGATGGGTTGCGAAGTAGACGAAAATAGTACTTCAACATGGATAGTAAAACGTCAATGTATATAGGGCATCGAACTAATTCAGACATAACTGCAAAAAGTGTACTTCTTCTGTGCACCCCCATGCTATACTCACATTACTTGATGTGTACTTTTTCGAATTCAAATTTATTAGATAGAGAAGTGAAATTACAAAACAATTGTTTAAAATTATTGCCAGAATAAGAGCCTCAGCATGCACTGCCATATAATAAAATTGGTATAAATGAGCTGATTTTATTTCTTCAAATAGAAAAGAGCATTTGAACCTTTCTTATATAATTTGTTTTTGGTTTGACGGAAACAGTCAGAGGCGCTAAATATAACTCCTAAATATGTATGATGACACACGTTCTAGCGTTACATTTTGAATTGAAAAAAGATTATTGAGACATTTACCAGTCTTGTTAAAAATAAGAACTTTTGATTTAGAGATATTTACAGTATGACACCAATCATTACAAAACTCATTAAGTCTGAGAAGCTTTACTCATAAACCCTCGGCTGATGTTGACAACAGTACAACATCATATACCTGCAATAGGCAGTATAAACTAGTTTTGTTATTGTATATATGATCAGCTGTATTTATTAAGTACTCCGGTAAATCATTTATGCATATTTTTAATAAATTTGGGCTGAGATTGTCTCCTTGTTTGCTCTAATATGTGAAGGAAATGTTTCAGTCACTAAATTAGTGTCAACTTGTACACATAATACATTCTTATAGTACATATTCTTAATTATTCGATAATAATAGCCCCAACCTGCATGTTCAATAATGTTATCAATATGCATGTGTGAATAATTGTATCAAAAGTGTTCCTGAAGTCTACAACACATGTAAACAGTTTCTTATATGTTGAGTTTATGTATCCTTCACTCAAACATTTCAAAACAATCAGACGGTCAGAAGTTCTTGATTTGTTTGCGAACCTTGTTTGACAAGTATTTATTAATTTATTTCTCGTCTTCTAAAAATTAATCCAATCATAGTTTTTCTAACGGATATATATACTAGTTATGTTTGTCCAGCTTTAAACATTTCATTACATTACAAATCAATGTTAATCTGGACGAGAAACCAGATTCCAACTTTCGAATAGCGTCCTGAATTTATTTAGCAGTACTATGACTATCTAGTTCATTAACGGTTTTACACTTTTCCAATTAATCGAGTTGTGAGTGTAGTTCACTTAGTCTGTTTTGCGGAACAGCATTAATATCTTTAAAGTAATTAAACCACTCTGCAGCATCCACTGATTTGATTTTATTATTTTGGTCTTCCTCGTTTAATGAATTAATAAGCTTCCAATAAGCTTTTGGATCTCCCATTTGTAATTCGTCCAATTTTGAAAGAAGAATTTCTTGAAAGTGCTTTGCTTTAAAATGTTGAGGTTTATTACACTGCCTATATAGCTTGGCGTAACTGCCCTTAGCAATAGCACCAGAAGGGAACTGGGAATACAATTTACCCTTACTCATAACTTGTTGACGCAAGTATCTTAACTTTTTTACTTTGTGTGTGCCTTTTTTATTATTGCCTTTTCACAAACGAAGTGCAGATACTATAATCATGATAATATTCTGAACAAATGTGCATTCTCTATTTATAGCGTCTTAATTTAAATCAGTTACTTGATTCATGAAGTCTGATACTTGACTTCTTAACTTCAGGTTACGCTGACTGAAATTTGAATGCAGACTGTGTAACTCATATAAATTTGTTTGGCATGCATCTAGTTTTCTGATTCCCATATGAAAATGGAAAGTATGAAAGTATGCTCCAACACATTTCACAATGTTGGTACAAATTCATTTAGTGTTAAATGTAGTATCTGAGAACATAGTTCTTCTGGGACCATTACATAATCAACTACACTTCAACCATGTGATGTATAGCATGTAAATTTTACCAAGTGAATCGCCAAATGTTATACCATTACGAATCCGTAGCCATTTCAAGAATGTCATTACCCCTAGCAGATGTTGTGGCGGCACGCAACCAAGAAAGTAATTCTAATTTAATGGTACATGTGACGATTGATCATTTTCAACAAAATCTTGATTAGATGATGTACGGCCGTTGAAGTCGCCACATAAGAGTATCTCATAGTGTTGTATGTACAAATATCAGCATCCAGAAAATCAAATAAATTGGTGTCCGCCTCCAGTCGTTTGGTATAAATGGAAGAGACAGGTGGATAATAAATATTACAAAAATATATATCTTTGCCAAAATTAAAGAACTTTCTATCTAATTTAATCCAGTGATAATCATCCCTAGACAGATTGTTTACACCTTGCCTAATGTCATGCTTTATTAAAACTGCTAAGCCTCCAAAATGTCTATTATTAGATCAATATCATGTCATCCGCGACCGTGGGAGAACACAAATCATGACTATATGCACACATTCCTAATCTACTAGCTTCTAACTCACGTATTAGTCCATTAATATAGATGATGTAGCAGTGTGGAAACAATTTACCTCCCTGTCTGGTACCCTACTCCACTTGGAACCATTCTGACACAAAGCATTGGTTTGTAACACTAACATAGAGACCCCATTGCTCAGTTATTTACTCCCGAATTAATTTCTGCATTTCTATCAATTTCCCGATCTAATTCCTGTAAATAATCGTTACTATGCGTCTATGTAGTTTCCAGTAAGCGCACTTTGCTGGCTTGTACTGTCGATGTCATGCGTTATCCGAATTCCGCGGTCTACCCGCTTTCAGCCAAACAGTGCGTTGCTTTTCCATCTCCTTGTGTTTAGACTACTTCAATTCGGAGTTCCAGTACGGTTTTAGATATTGTCTGAACTGGGATTTAGGTAGACATTTCACGGCATTAGATATACCACTGGGTTACTATTGTATATTCTTCATCGATATCACATTTGTCGAAAGGATTACTGCTTATTCTCAAAAGATCACTATTTTGCCGTACAATATCACAGTAATTTACTAGATCGGTAGTCAGAGTCACACACAGCTGTATATCGGTAATTACTTGCTATTGAGTCCAGGAAATATACATTATTGTTAAATAGCCACTGTTCGGAAATGCCGCATATTCCGATATCATATTTACATAGAGCATAACGTAAGTATGACGCACTGGACATTTTTCCTGTTGCATTCCATGTCATGACATTCAAACCGTGCATCGTCATATTGAATGTTAATGGTACTAGTCTACACTGATGTCCGATACCTATTGTCATGCTCGTAAGACGTGCTTCGTCTATTGTCATAATTGCCAAAGTTGTCACTCTGGCTTTCCTGATGGTCCAGTCCACTCGCCGCAGTTTCATTTTTCCAATTGCGCTGTCGGGACTCACGTGACAGCCACGGTTTGCATGTCACGCGGCGCGCCCTGAATCCCCGACCCAGCACTACATCGACATTCTCGTCTGTATTTAGTCTTATTTTTACCCTGTCACGTGATTTGCGAATGGGAAATAAACGAATCATTGTGACTTTAGAACCATGGCTAGTTACAAATGCGGATAAGTGGTCAAGATTAACAATTTCCTTGAATCCGCGTAAGAAAAAACGTTTTGTCCTTTTCCTTACATGTACTGAGAAATCGTCTATATTGTCACGATTATTGGACGCATACCTGTCAAGATGTTACATAAACCGGTATGGGGTTTGGTCGCAATTATATCTCCACACCAGAAATACTGCGATACTTTACCACGTCTATCAGGCAACAATCTATCCGTAATTCTGACGTTTATAGACCTAGAAGCACCGCCGCGAGTCCCGATAGTGGACGGCATACTCTCACTGAACCTGTCTGCATGGGCTGGGGGCCGTTTCACTAAACTTCCTACGACCAAAATGTTCGTAAGTGCAAATTTAGGATCGTCTGTAAATTTCAATTAATGGATTTACATGTATTGAACATAGGCGAGTTTAGTGAAACGGCCCCCTGATGTAGATGCAGCCTCCCAACGACTATCTATTACACTAATCGGCGGTAAACGCTCCCGGGGCCCCTTTCACTAAACTTCGTACGACTAAAATGTTCGTAAGTGCTGATTTAGAATAGTCTGTAAATTTCAATTGATGAATTTACATTTATTGAGCATAGGTTGCATATGCAGCCTATGTTCAATAAATGTAAATCCAATACTTGTTTACAAGAACACATTGTTAATGTGAAAATTACAGACTATCATAGTTTTGCACTTACGAACAATTTAGTTTTACGAAGTTTAGTAAACGGCCCCCTGGTAATGTTGAGGACACATATTTTTTGGTCGCTTTTGATGTGCCGTCTTTTACGACTTTCTGACATTCTGTGATATCACATTTAATGCTTTTAATAGTATCTGTAAGAATTGTTATATGTTTGCGACGCATTGTGGCATTAGTGTGAACAGTCTGTTTGATCATAAGTTATCAGCTTGCATTGTAGAGCATGAATCGATCAACTGGCCAACTTCCAGTTTACAACTACACTGGAACCCCTCTAAACCGGACACTCGCTTCGCTGTTATGTTTCTCTGATTACAATGACTTTTCTTGATTGCAAAACACTAGATTGTGTCATTAAGCGGTAACATGTCTGATTTACAGTGGAACATCTCTAAACCGGACACCTTGTGGACCACAATAGTGTCGATATCAGCGCCCGGGCTAAATTGTACCTTGCCGTCCATGTCGGGGAGTAATGTCCCGCCATTAGACGTCACCGGCACTTTCACTTCCGTATTGTCACTCAGCCTAACCGGCTCATATTCTAGCATACGTGTACCACAATCGCCATATTACCATGTAAGAGCAGGGCTCCAGATAAGGAATTAGTAATTTAGTATTTTCACTCCATCATTTCTGAAGCAATTGGGTATTTCAATATTTTAATTGGGTAAAATAAAATCACACTACTGTTTACACATCAACATACAGCAATTATTGAATAGTTTGCTCCGAAATTAAAACATGTCCTTGGAGACAATTCTGATGAAATACCAAGATGTGTTTTCATCGAAAATAAGAAAAATATGATATATTTGTGGTCTGTTTATTTCTTTCTGTAGCATGATAAAGGTACCACAAATTTGTTATTGCTTTTTGATACTCGCTACTTCTGATTTCAATTGGGCTTTTGGAAATTTCAATTGGGTATTTACGCAAATACGCAGCTTATCTGGAGCTTATAACACGCTGCAAAATGTTCGTGGCTATACATTACTGCGCTCCAGTCATGCATGAATAGTGAATACCCGGCAAGCTTGATACTCCGATTCGATTTAAACATTTAACATTTATACATTTAAACATTGTATTGCTCTATTTAGACAGAATACAGTAGTTTCAAGATATACAATTGACTATAACAAGAGCAAACGGGTTGGGCTACAAGTTTTAACAACATTAGTTACAGCCCTTCCCAATTGCTTATTGCATGTACTATAAATTGCGGTATAATAGCAGTAGACATAACTGTTACAATGTATAATATAACTTTGTATAGTATAGAGCAGATACATGTAGAACTAGAATTTCAAAAATAACGTGCATTATACTCTTACACTGTCCGGTTAATACAGACCAATTGCCATCGCAAGATCGGGCCACCGAGTAAGTCTGGTTTTCAACAACGAAACGACCAGTAAGTTTAATTTAGCGCTGGACTTCTAAAAAAATACTGGCATTACCTTCAAAATCTGTTAAATCGTCTGCACATAATAGAGTATTTATAGACAATGGGTGGTATTGACGGTAAGCAATTGCTGGCGTTGCTGATGGAATGATGTGCATTTAAAAAGGAAGTGCTCAGAATATTCTAAATCAAGATTCCAGTGACACAATGGTGATTCTCGTAGATTATTCGTAAAAAGGTCTGAATTTAGATTACTACATTGATTTCGTATGTGGGCGTGGTAAACAGATTGCGTTCTATCATCGATCAGATAGTATTCTGGAACAATTGGCGGTTTGAATATTTCTTTATCTTAGCTTTACAAACTGATATGCAAGGAGAGCTCTTAATTGTGTCATCTAACTCGTTCCATAGCGCTGTAGAAGAAGGTATAACTGATCTAGAGCAAACTTATGTTCGTCTGGCTGCTGTAATACTATTGCTTCCATTACGCAATTCATACGGATTATTTTTTCCTACAAGTTGTGGGAATAATTCGTGTAGATATGTTGGAAGTTTACCTGCCTTTTCTTTATATATGAGAACTAATTTTTGTATTTTTCTTCGATCTGATAGTCATACCTATCCAATTTCTGGAACGAGCCTATTAATTGAAACTGAACGGGTTAGACCAGTAACTGTTCTGGCTGCTTCATATTGAAGTCTTTCAAGGGAATCACGTTCATATTGAGTACAACTTTCCCAAACAATTGATGCATACCCAATAATTGGTATATCTATTTGGGTTAGTGTCATTCTGTTCAGTTTAAAGTTAAGCATTTTCATAGAACCAACTTAGATGCTGTAACCATTATATTTGAAATGTGTTCATGCCAGGTTCCATCTTCACTAAGAGTTAGCCTTAATAGTCCAGTCAAATAGTAGCATGACCCGAAACAAATTGCAACAAAATGGCCCCGAATAGCCCACAGGATAGGTACGAGTGTAAGGAAGCTGCTGATGAACTTTGGCGAACATTCGACAAATATATCAAGAGATATACGATATTTGGACGTACGTCCAAGTTTTGATGGACGCGACCTATATTTCGAGAAAAGTATGTCAGGTCACCATACTAACATGGTAACCTTCTTACTTACGAACTTAATCGTACGAAGTTTAGTGAAACGTGCCCCAGCCCATTACGTACTGATAACAAAAGGCTAATAATGTTTGTTGATATCAAGTTTATAATGCATGGTGAGGAAACGCGCAGGAATTTCGAGGCTTGATAACTTGATATCAACATACACTAGACTGGCAGTCTCAGTACGTATTGGGCCAAAACAAAGCTCGTTATCAGATAAATAGTACTCACCATCCAATGACGTCATTTTCATACACGATATACTGATCGTTATCTGGGATGGAAGTCGTGTAATCGGTGTGCTGGCCTACAACAAGCATGTTGAATAATATGAGACCAGTCACGTGATTTTGTTCCTAAGGAGTTGTACGATTGTTCATGAAAACAATATTTACAGAAACTCTGATATTTTCTCTAAATGACGTTGAAATTTGACAGGATTGTCATTGCAAATACGGAATGCCCTCAATTCCGCAATGACTACTACGAACATGTCGTGAACTTTCGACGACGTTTGCGGAAAATATCGATTGTTTTGCAAATGTTTTAACGAGAAATATATGGCAGCTTAAAAAGGGTAGTTGTCGGGTAACGGAATAAATAATTGAACGAAAAAGCATTGCCCGAATTTTATTTTTAGAAGCAGCTGTATTATGATCTACTTAACCCCTATACAATATTTGGTTAAAATTGGTTAGTGGAAGCTCAACTTATTGCTTATCCTAGTTTCTTGACCAAAGGAAGAACAGATCGTCTCAATTAATCGCATATTGCGACACATTCGCCAATATCTATTAAATGAATCATTAAGTGTTCAGCCGCTTCATTTAGAAATGAGTTTACGCCCTGTTGTCATCAGGTCACGAGACGCAAAGCATATTACCACCCACACACGCCTCCCTTCGCGCCAATCACATGCTAGTATATCGATTCGGAATCACGTTTATGGGCGGAGCTTCGCGAGTGGGCTGGTAAACAATAAGTACGTTATAGTTCACATATTTAATTTTCTTTTAAATAATTTCTCGATCGCTGGCTCTCGTTACGAAATTAATTTATTAAAAATTCAATATATGAACTATAACTATTACATATTAGTAGGCTTGTTAAGTGCAAACAATAGGTGTTTTACTTCACATCATGATGTAAAGGTCCCCTTTGGTATGGAAGTTCCTTATATTAGGATCATTAACGTTTTGTATCCAAAGACACACGCTCTATCTCATATGCAAGATGGCTGCCGGCGGCCATATTGAAATTATGGCCGACAATATATAAGTTGAGTTAAATTTCAATTAAACTTAGTATTCCATTTTCTAGTGCTATATGCTAGCTTCTAACAATCATGGAGGAATGAATATCAAATATAGTAGTTGTATCTCAATTCCAATTCGGCCATATTGGAAAACAAATTACCCACAGTATACAAGTTCAGCTGAATTTAAATAAAAGTAATGATTCTAATGATCTGCTGTTATATACAAGGTTCTAAGGGACATGGAATAATGAATATCTAATATAGAATTTGTATGTCAAATACAAGATGGCCGCCAGTGGCCATATTGGTAAAATATTGCTGACAGCTACAATAGCGCTTTTCTGCTCCTTACCTATTTGTATATATTAATATCGTATACATATCGTAATCGTATAGTACTGGTATACTTAATGAGCATATCGTATGATCATATAATATTGGTATGTTTGTACCGTATCATCGTATAGTACAAACGTACTATACGAATATTATACAAACATACGATATCCGTTCGTATATACGATATATCCGTACGGATATGGTATGCATATACCATACCCGAAGTGTGGCTTTTCATTCTACTGAAAACACCTCTCATTTTAAAGAAATTCTCGACTCCAAAGAGGACCAAATATTAGGGACGGACCAAATATTAGGGCAAATAGTACACGGCAGCACCGTTAATATATCGTATACATTTATGGTAGTCTGGTACATTTATACCGTAAACAAATCTGGTATGTTTGTACGATACAAACGTACCAGAATTATACACATGTATAAAATTCGTATAAACGTACGATTTGAATGGTATATCTATACGATATTGGTTGGTATGTACTGTAGAAACATACCCTACGTTTATATTATATGCATATCGTATAGAAAACATATCGTATTGGTATAGTATACGTATATTATTGGTATAGTACGTATAGTTGACATGCAGAAAAGCGCTACTGTATATTGGAAAATGTTGCCGACAATATATAAGTGTAGCTAAATAGCAATAAAAGTAATGATTTAAATTTCTTCTGTTATATTCAAGTTTCTAAGGGTCAATGAGGAATGAATATCTAATACAGAAGCGTCATCTAAAATTCAAGATGGCCGCCGGTTGTCATATTGATAAAAATTGATGACATGTATACACGTGTATTTATAGAAGTGGTTTCTCCTCGATATGTTAAGAAGTGTGTGAGCTTGTTGGTTTAGGGTGTGTGACCGCGTCTTGCGCCCGGGACCTAGCGGATTGACTGGTTGAGTCTGAGCTGTGCTCAGATTATGCTTGTCGGCCGGCTGGTTTTCACGTCCATGTGGTGGTTAAATGCTCAGATAACTTTTGTAATCAAGGGGCCAAATATAGTTGTGTCTTTAACATTAATTATCAAATAATCGATGTAATGTAAACTTACATATGAGTTTGTTTCAATGCGAAACTATTGAATAGTACAATGTAATTGGTTTTGTATCCATCGGTGCTCCCACAAATTAAATATACACTTTGTACTCCACGGGCTTCGTTTTAAAGAGACTGTATTTTTAAAGGTTTTACAAAATGTTAAGATCTAAACTAAGAATGTTGTTCACTTAATTGGTGCCATTACTTCACGTACATATCTGATACGCAGAATCTATAATACTGTTGATGGAGTTATGCTCCGGACACGAAATCAGTGCATGAAACAACAAAGGGAGATAAGTAAACATGAATTCCGCGGAATAAATGCCTCGCCTTGTCCCACCTTGACCTCGAGCCTGGGCCCGAAAGCAATTTTCACTGGCCCGAACATATTATACAATTATTGACTAGTGAGCCAAAGAATATCAGATTATATTATATGGCTCACTAGTCAATAATTGTTTTATATATGATAATAGCATGTATATAGCACTTACGACCTTATGCTACATGTACTAGACAAAAATTGAAAAAGAATTTGAAAAAAAAAATGAAAAAAAAAAGGAAAAAAATAGTTTAAAAATTAAAAATAATAATGCTCGCTACTAGAGCCCAGAATTTTTTTTAATAGTCCTATATTTATCTACATATATCTGCACAGGTCCACATATTGCCACTATAGTTTCAACACAGTTTACGGAAATGTAATATAGTAATTTACCTGTATAAATTACCTGTACTAAGTTAGTGGTCAGTTAGTGGTCAGTCTGGACATTTGCACATGCTAGCACATGCACAGCTGAATTTTTCTCTCAATCAACTGGAGAAGGCTATTGTTCTCTCTACAGGTAAGGTGTACAGAGCACACGAGAAAACGGGTCTTCATGCATTATTGTCCAGTTTGTAGAGTGAGCGAAATAAAAAAGGGAGACAACTAACAAATTAACTACGCAAGAGTTTTCATTCTTTTGCGCGACACACCTTCGGGTCGTGGTCTATGCATGTGTGAAGTTTCATGAAAATATTCCAAAGGGTGGTCGAGTTATGCTCAATCAGGGCGCGAAAAAAAAAAGGAGATAACTGAAAACTTAAATATGCAAGAATTGTCATTCTTGTGTGCGACACACCTTCGGGTTGTGGTCTATGCATGTGTGAACTTTCATGAAAATATTCCAAGAGTGGTCGAGTTATGCTCTGGACACGAAATCAGTGCGCAAAACAAAAAAGGGAGATAACTAAAAAATTAGCCGCGCAAGAGTTGTCATTCTTGTGCGCGACACACCTTCGGGTCGTGGTCTATGTATGTGTGAAGTTTAATGAAAATATTCCAAAGGGTGTTCGAGTTATGCTCCGGACAAAAAATGTCTGCGGCGGACGCGGACGCGGACGCGGACGCAGACGATGTTCGGTGTCAAATCCTATGTATCCCCCGACGAAGTCCGAGGGATACAATAACGATATGATTACACATGACAACGAAATACTACATGAGCAGCAAGAATATTATAAAAAGTTATATACAAAAAAAGACATGCAAACAACTAATCAAGATTTGTTTCATGAATAATAATGAACATATATTATTGGAAGAAGAGAAACAAAATTGTTAAGGCAAGTTATCTGAATATGAATGTAAGAATTGCATAAAGGAAATTAAAAATAGCAAAGGTCCAGGTACAGATGGTATTACGGTTGAATTTTACAAACTATTCTGAAATGATATCAAAGATTATTTTATAAATTCCATGAATTATTCATTAGAGAACGGAAACTTGAGCGAATTACAAAAATAGGGAGTAATAACATTAATACCAAAAGAGACAGTGAGTTATCCATTCTTACAAACTGGAGACCGATATCCCTTCTTAATGTCGATTATAAAATTGCTACAAAAGCTATTGCAAACAAACTGAAAAAAAGTATTACCATAAATAATAGCTCATCCACAAACTGGATTCATTAAGTGGAGATACAATGGAGAAAACATCAGAACATTATGCGAATCGGTAGACTTTTTGAATGAAAGTAATTCTCCAGGTTTATTATTCTTTGCAGATTTTGAAAAAGCCTTTGATACAGTTGCACACTAATACCTTCTAAAGGTCATGCAATATCTTACTTTCGGCAACGACATTATTAAATGGATTAAACTTGTTTATTCAGATGCAAAAAGTTGCGTTACAAATAACGGTTACTTATCAGATTTGTTCTCAATAAACCGAGGTGTCCGTCAAGGCTATCCATTATCACCATACCTATTCATAATTGCAATATAATTATTATCAAAAGCAATAGACAATGAAAAGGATATAACTGGGGTTAAAATGAGTAACATAGAACTTAAAAAGACAATGTTTGCTGACGATGCTACATTTATATTAGATGGTACACAGATTATATTAGATGGTACGAAGATACAAGAGTTCTTCAAAAGTTTATTATGTAAAATTACTGTGATCAAAACAATGGCTATTCCGAAACTTATATATCCATTAACAGTCTTACCTGACCTACCAGACAGCATAATTAAAACAATTAAAAATAAATTGTTTGATTTTCTCTGGTATGGCAAACCCGATAAAATAAAGCGGAACACAATAATTCAAACATATGCACACGGGGTTTTAAAGATGGTCGATATAGAAAGTTTTATAAAAGCGATAAAAGCATCATGGGTAAAAAGAATATGTGATGATAAAAATCATGGCCAGTGGAAACTGCTATACACACAGAAACTTGAACCATTTGGTGGGAAACTAATTTTCGAATGCAATATAAAACCACAGGATATAAAACACATATGTAAAGAACATACTTTCCTATTCTATGTGTTGGCATCATGGGCTAACATCAATTTCTCAGGAAAAAAACGAAATTATATCAAAAGGAATTATATGGAATGGTAATAATATAAAGTATCCAAACAAAACAATATACATCAACTCTTGGCACGAAAGGGGTATCTGATTTATCGGCTTTAATGATTTTGCGGAAATGTATAATGTATGGGCAGATTATTTTATCAAATACCAAGGTTTAGTAAATAATATTAATCTGCAATGGAAAGAAAAAATTAAAACAGAAAACATAAATACCGTACAAACTCTGAAACCTATTTTACAAAAAGTACAGACAAGCAATGGAGTAAATAAACTTCTATACACTATACAAACAAAGAAAAGAAACATAGAATAAAAATAATCAGAGCAGAAATGGACGAACGAATTTCCCTATTTTAATTTCGAATGAAAAATATATACACCACTTGTATGCAATTTACAATAGATACCACACTACGGAATGTTCAGTATACATATTTAATGAAAATCATAGGCACAAATAAATTATTACTTAATTGTGGCATGGTACCAAGTAGTTTATGTGATTTTTGCAGCATGAATGTGGAAAATATAAAACAATTATTCTGGGAATGCCCAAACGTACAACATGTATGGTCACAACTAAGAACATTCTTAAATTAAACAGGTGTGGTTTACGAAGTGAATTTTAATACGATTTAATTTGGTATAAACAAAACAAATATTATCGCTAAACAATTTAAATTTCATTATCATACTTGCAAAATATTTCTTGATTAAATGTAAATATGAAAAACAAGAATTGTCATTAAATTTGTTCATGCAATATTTGAAAAAAACGAATCAATATTGAAAAATAAATAGCCACAATGAAAGACAAGCTAGATCTACATATAATAAAATGGGGTAATTTCAACTTTCAACACCCACGAAAGAATTATTAATAAAATAAAAAGACGATCAATATGTACAAGGTACCAAGCGTAGCAAAGTTAATTACATGCTTATTTACAATATATGTCAACTATATTATATTATAGACATAAACGCTATAAATCACATGTATTACGAATTACGAGAACAGAAGGCACACCTCTTTATCTTTTTTATCTTTCCTATAGCTCTCTTCTTAAAGAACTCTTCTTAAATAATCGCACTTTATAAATACATTATGTATGCTCTTTTCTAGTAACATGTCATGTGAGTTCAACTATGTTTTGTTATACAATATGTACATAATACATGATGTATTTAAAAATTGAAAATAAACCATTTATTAAAAAAAAAAAAAAAAAAGATTGCTGACACTATATGTATTTAATGAATTAATGTTGTAATGTGACTCTCCCCTTTGATATAGAACTACATATGTGTCATAGAACACTCATAATTACAAAGTAGTAAGATGTATCTCGAATCCAAAATGGTCGCCATCAGCCAATTTTCAATTAAAACCGAGTTCGCTAACTGTTTGTCGTAGATGCTATTATAAACATCTGTTCCATCTGTAGACAGTTTTCACTTGAAATAAATTAACTGATGTATATAATAACATATGTAAACACAACTGCATCTCAAATCCAAGATTCGGAAACAGATTAGATATGTATAATTATGTAGAAACACATACAAAATAAAATAATAAATATTTACAGTTTGAACATGTACATGTTTTTACTATTTATTTGGAACCGGTTGATTCCACAAACTCTTTTATTCAGGCATTTGTCACTACAAGAATGTATTTATGTACCATTCGAAAGTACCACACAAAATTGACAACTTAGTAAAAGTTATAAAAACAAAAGCAGATGGCATGATGAAAACAATTGCAAGCCAGACACTTGTAATGCAAAATAACTTTGAGGAAGTGAATATGGTGAATAGGGCTTAAAGCATTAAGCACCGACACTGTGAAAGCTAACTTTAACAAAAGTGTTACTGTCAGCAGTACAGATCAACAGACGACCGGAATGAATGACGAAATAAAGGTACACTGTACCTGTCACGCCAGGGTGACACCGGGATAGTTTACTGAAGGGATGCAACACCAAGTATGTTTTACAATGATGATATAGGTATAGTTCAACAGTGTACGTCATCATGATCAGGATCAAGCTCCAATGTTAGAGTTCCATTAATTAACTCCGGCTTCCGCCATGATGGTAGTGCCGTTCTTATGACGTCGTAAAGTTACTTGTAACTATAAGATACAGAGCCTACTTGGGCGGATGGGGCCAATAACACGTAGGTGAACGTCCTTAGAGATTCATCACGTCCTTGGACGGAATGACGTCACCGGGTTGATGCCCCACTCGATACGCCCTTGGTCCACGCGGAGCAGAGTCCCCGCTGGTACACGGTGTCGTGTTGTGGACTCCAGAATAAATAGATATGTGTTGCGTACTGATACTACGCATGCACATAGGATGGACGTGCCGTCGCTGGTTGCTGACTGGCTGGCTGACTGCCTGGCTGGTGTACTGGCTGGGACTACAAAGCACCAACGGTGTTGTTACCAGAATGTAACGTGTTATAGTCACAGTATATTGTCACAGTAGTGCACATGAAATCAATATTATGATTGCATGGCAATACTAAACAACATCATATATTACAATGATGAAACATGATAACTTGCAATGTACACAAAGATATTTTCACAAATTGGAAGAAGGGGGCTGATGGAATTCGTAAGTCGGAAAATGCGATATAACACATTAATGAACAGCCACTATATCTAGTGTACCCAACGATATATATCTTCACAGCCGTAGATGTGAATGCAGACGTCATTCACAGTTATTATACCCACTTTTTTTGTAAAAAAAAACGGGTATATTGTTTTCGTCACGGGTGTCCGTCCGTCCGTACGTCCGTACGTCCGTACGTCCGTACGTCCGTCCGTACGTCCGTCACGTTTCTTGTAACTCGAAAAACTTTTTCACCTTCATACCTACGCGCCTGATATTTGGTATGTAGCTTCGTTATCATGTGCAGATGCGCAAAGTGAATTTGGATTTTTCATCCGACCCTCCATCATGGATTATTCCCCCTTTCGGACTCAGAATTTCCATTTTTTCCTCGTAATCGAAAAAACTTTTTCACCTTCATACCCTAACGCGCCTGATATTTGGTATGTAGCTTCGTTATCATGTGCAGATGCGCAAAGTGAATTTGGATTTTTCATCGACCCTCCATCATGGATTATCTCCCCCTTTCGGACTCAGAATTTCCATTTTTCCTCCGTAACTCGAAAACTTTTTCACTTCA
Organism: Conchocele bisecta; assembly: GCA_029237695.1. Classification (NCBI taxonomy): domain Eukaryota; kingdom Metazoa; phylum Mollusca; class Bivalvia; order Lucinida; family Thyasiridae; genus Conchocele; species Conchocele bisecta. The sequence goes on from CM055269.1 coordinate 78,265,166, forward strand.
TACCTACGCGCCTGTATATTTGGTATGTAGCTTCGATATCATGTGCAGATGCGCAAAGTGAATTTGGATTTTTCATCCGACCCTCATCATGGATTATCTCCCCCTTTCGGACTCAGAATTTCCCATTTTTCCCTCGTAACTCGAAAAACTTTTTCACCTTCATACCTACGCGCTGTTATATTTGGTATGTAGCTTCGTTATCATGTGCAGATGCGCAAAGTGAATTTTGGATTTTTCATCGACCCTCCCTCATGGATTATCTCCCCCTTTCGGACTCAGAATTTCCCATTTTCTCCTCGTAACTCGAAAAAAAACTTTTTCACCTTCCATACTACGCGCCTGATATTTGGTATGTAGCTTCGTTATCATGTGCAGATGCGCAAAAGTGAATTTGGATTTTTCATCCGACCCTCCATTCATGGATTATTCTCCCCCTTTGGACTCAGAATTTCCCATTTTTTCCCTCGTAACTCGAAAACTTTTTTTCACCTTCATACCTACGCGCCAGTGCCAGTATAAATGTGCAGTGTATGATATTATCTAATTTATTATACCCACTTTTTTTGTTTTAAAAAAAACGGGTGGTATATTGTTTTCGTCACGGGGCTGTCCGTCCCGTCCGTACATCCGTACGTCCGTACGTCCGTACGTACGTCCGTCACGTTTCTTGTAACTCGAAAAAAAAACTTTTTCACCTTCATACCTACGCGCCTGATATTTGGTTGGTATGTAGCTTCGTTACATGTGCAGATGCGCAAAGTGAAATTTGGATTTTTCATCCGACCCTCCATCTGGATTATCTCCCTTTCGGACTCAGAATTTCCCATTTTTATCCTCGTAACTCGAAAAAACTTTTTCACCTTCATACCTACGCGCCTGATATATTGGTATGTAGCTTCGTTATCATGTGCAGATGCGCAAAGAATTTGGAAATTTTTGGATTTTTCATCCGACCCTCCATCATGGATTATCTCCCCTTTCGGACTCAGAAATTCCCATTTTTCCCTCGTAACTCGAAAAAAAACTTTTTCACCTTCAATTACCTACGCGCCAGTGCAGTATAAATGTGCCAGTGTATGATATTATCTAATTTATTATACCCACTTTTTTTGTAAAAAAAAACGGGTATATTGTTTTCGTCACGGGTGTCCGTCCGTCCGTACGTCCGTACGTCCGTACGTACGTCCGTCACGTTTCTTGTAATCGAAAAACAAACTTTTTCACCTTCATACCTACGCGCCTGATATTTGGTATGATAGCTTCGTTTTTATCATGTGCAGATGCGCAAAGTGAATTTGGATTTTTCATCCGACCCTCCATCATGGATTATCTCCCCCTTTCGGACTCAGATTTCCCATTTTCTCCTCGTAAACTCGAAAAAAAACTTTTTCACCTTCATACCTACGCGCTTGATATTTGGTATGTAGCTTCGTTATCATGTGCAGATGCGCCAAAGTGAATTTGGTATTTTTTCATCCGACCCCCTCCATCATGGATTATCTCCCCTTTCGGACTCGAATTTCCCATTTTTCCCTCGTACTCGAAAAACTTTTTCACCCTTCTACCTACGCCGCCAGTGCCAGTATAAATGTGCAGTGTATGATATTATCTAATTTATTATACCCACTTTTTTTGAAAAAAATAAAAAAAACGGGGTATATTGTTTTTCGTCACGGGTGTCCGTCCGTCGTACATCCGTACGTCCCGTACGTCCGTACGTACGTCCGTCACGTTTCTTGTAACTCGAAAAAACTTTTTCACCTTCATACCTACGCGCCTGATATTTGGTATGTAGCTTCGTTATCATGTGCAAGATTGCGCAAGTGAATTTGGATTTTTCATCCGACCCTCCATCATGGATTATCTCCCTCCCTTTCGGACTCAGAATTTCCTTTTCTCTCGTAACTCGAAAAACTTTTTCACCTTTCATACCTACGCGCTGATATTTTGGTATGTAGCTTCGTTATCATGTTGCAAGATGCGCAAAGTGAATTTGGATTTTTCATCCGACCTCCATCATGGATTATTCTCCCCCTTTCGGACTCAGAATTTCCCATTTTTTCCCTCGTAACTCGAAAAAAAACTTTTTCTTCCTTATACCTACGCGCCAGTGCCAGTATAAATGTGCCAGTGTTATGTATTATCTAATTTATTATACCCACTTTTTTTGTAAAAAAAAACGGGTATAGTTTTTGTTTTCGTCACGGGTGTTCCCGTCCTGTCCGTACGTCCCGTACGTCCGTACGTACGTCCGTCACGTTTCTTGTAACTCGAAAAAACTTTTTTTCACCTTCATACCTACGCGCCTGATATTTGGTATGTAGCTTCGTTATCATGTGCAGATGCGCAAAGTGAATTTGGATTTTTCATCCGACCCTCCATCATGGATTTATTCTCCCCCACCCCTTTCGGACTCAGAATTTCCCATTTTTTCCTCGTAACTCGAAAAAACTTTTTCACCTTCATACTACGCGCCCTGTATTTGGTATGTAGCTTCGTTATCATGTGCAGATGCGCAAAGTGAATTTGGATTTTTCATCCGACCCTCCATTCATGGATTATCTCCCCCTTTCGGACTCAGAATTTCCCATTTTCTCCTCGTAACTCGAAAAACTTTTTCACCTTCATACTACGCGCCTGATTTTTGGTATGTAGCTTTCGTTATCATGTGCAGATGCGCAAAGTGAATTTGGATTTTTCATTCCGACCCTCCATCATGGATTATCCCTCCATTTCGGATCAGAATTTTCCCATTTTCTCCTCGTAACTCGAAAAAACTTTTTCACCTTCATACTACGCGCCTGATATTTGGTAAGTAGCTTCGTTATCATGTGCAGATGTTGCAAAGTGAATTTGGATTTTTTTTTTCATCCGACCCTCCATCATGGGATTATCTCCCCCTTTCGGACTCAGAATTTCCCATTTTTCCCTCGTAACTCGAAAAACTTTTTCACCTTCATACCTACGCGCCAGTGCCAGTATAAATGTGCCAGTGTATGATATTATCTAATTTATTATACCCACTTTTTTTGTAAAAAAAAAAAATCGGGTATATTGTTTTCGTCACGGGTGTCCGTCCGTCCGTACGTCCGTACGTCCGTACGTCCGTACGTCCGTACGTCCGTCCGTCGTCCGTCACGTTTTTCTTGTAACTCGAAAAATTTTTCCTTCATACTTACGCGCCTGATATTTGGTATGTAGCTTTCGTTATCATGTGCAGATGCGCCAAAAGTGAATTTGGACATCCGACCCTCACCTCATGGATTTTCTTCCCCCTTTCGGACTTCAGAATTTCCATTTTTCCTCCCGTAACTGAAAAAACTTTTTTCACCTTCCAATACCTACGCGGCCTGATATTTGGTGTAGCTTCGTTATCATGTGCAGATGCGCAAAGTGAATTTGGATTTTTCATCGACCCTCCATTTCATGGATTATCTCCCCCTTTCGGACTCAGAATTTCCATTTTCTCGTAAAACTCGAAAAACTTTTTTTCAACCGTTCATACCTACGCGCCCTGATATTTGGTATGTAGCTTCGTTATCATGTGCAGTATGCGCAAAAGTGAATTTGGATTTTTCATCGACCTCCATCATGGATTATCTCCCCCCTTTTCGGACTCAGGGAATTTCCCAATTTTTTCCCTCTCGTAACTCGAAAAAAACTTTTTCACCTTCATACCTACGCGCCAGTGCCAGTATAAATGTGCCAGGTGTATGATAGTTATCTAATTTATTATACCCACATTTTTTTGTAAAAAAAAACGGGTATATTGTTTTTCGTCAGGGTGTCCGTTCCGTCCGTACGTCCGTTACGTCCGTAGTCCGTACCGTCCGAATACGTCGTCCGTCACGTTTCTTTGTAACTCGAAAAACTTTTTCACCTTATACTACGCGCCTTGTTATTTGGTATGTAGCTTCGTTATTCATGTGCAGATGCGCAAAGGGAATTTTTGGATTTTTTCATCCGACCCTCCATTTCTGGATTATCTCCCCCTTTTTTCGGACTCGAAATTTTCCATTTTTTTCCTCGTAACTCGAAAAAAAAACTTTTTCCCTTCATACTACGCGCTGATATTTGGTAAGTAGCTTCGTTATCATGTGCAGAATGCGCAAATTTGAATTTGGATTTTTCATCCGGACCCTCCATCATGGTTAATTTTTCCCCTTTCCCCCGGGACTCAGAAATTTTCCCATTTTTTCCTCGTAACTCGTAAAAAAAAACTTTTTCACCTTCATACCTACGGGGCCTGATATTGGTTATGTAAGCTTCGTTATTCATGTTGAAGATGCGCAAAGTGAATTTGGATTTTTCATTCCGACCCTCCTTCATGGTTTATCTCCCCTTTTCGGAATCAGAATTTTCCCATTTTTTCCCTCGTAACTCGAAAAAACTTTTTCCACCTTATACCCTTACGCCGCCTGATATTTTGGTATGTAGCTTCGTTTATCTTGTGGCAGATGCGCCCAAAAAGTGAATTTTGGGATTTTTGATCCGACCCTCCATCATGGAATTATCTCCCCCTTTCGGATAGAATTTTCCCATTTTTTCCTGTAACTCGAAAAACTTTTTCACCTTCATACCTACGCGCCTTGTTATTTAGTATGTACCTTCGTTATGTGCAGATGCGCAAAGTGAATTCCCATTTTTGATCCGACCCTCCATCATCGATTACCTCCCCCTTTCCGACTCAGAATTTCCCATTTTTTCCTTTTTCCTTGTAACTCGAAAAACTTTTTCACCTTCATACCTACGCGCCTCATATTTGCTATGTAGCTTCGTTATCATGTGCACATGCGCAAAGTGAATTCGGATTTTTTATCCGACCCTCCATCATGGATTACTTCCCCCTTTCGGACTTAGCATTTGGGGAAAGTGGGTATATTGCGATGGCGCGCCATCGACTTTTTCTAGTTTACCATTAGTAAACAAACATTTGATTGCGACATGCCTTACCCTGATCAGACAGCCCGTGGCCAACTGCGCTAACTTAATAAAGAGTAACTGTGCCAAGTATTTTCTTGTGCATACTCACAGTATTACATTACTAATGATAAATACTGTATACTCTAAATCAGACTGTAGGATTCCACAGGCTGACCCAAAGCATCAGTGATTGAAATAAATTATACTTCACATCATGTCCTTATTGCAGCTTACTGACGTATAAATCTGTGCATTTAGAGCAGAACTGTCTGATCTGGTCTATCCTGGTCGCAATAGCATTTACAATATTTACAATACACTGTGAACGTATAAGACTTAATAAAATTAATGTACAGACGACTGGGTTAGGAGTTTACATGTGTCCCCCATTGAGTAAATGAAAGTCGTCCAGAAAATTCACGTTACAATTGTGACACGTTAAACTTGGCAATATTCTCATGTATTGTACAGGGCGCAGAACTGATATTGGACTGAATCGTAATATAAAATGCATAGCTAATGTTAGTGAACATTTCAATCGAGTTCGCCCTTCGTTTACAAATAGAATACATTTATAATGCAATTAGTCGGAGTGACATGCAACACAACACATGAGAATAATATGCCATTACAATACTCACGGAATGTTCACACATGCCAGTCCTGTAATTTTTATCATATACACGTAAACATGACGAATTAATGACTCAATACGATTTGATTAAGAGTGATAACCTACATCAGCGGATACATGCAATACGGCTTGTATTGACCAAGCATTTGGTCGAAACGGGTACAAATAACTCAGGTAAATGAAATAGTGCAGTATCATCGAGGATACGATAACAATGCGGAGAATTGCCGGTCTTGGCAAGATTCAGACTTAAATGGCAGCATTAGAAAGTAACTAAAACATATGTACTCACCAATTCCCAGTGATAGCTTGCGATCCAATGTGTCACAATAATGTAATTGAGTGTCCGACTGATATAATATGGTTTTATATCAAATATATATGCCCACCCTAGCGCACAAATTTCCTCATGTAGTCTGCCTGTCAATGTAAAAACTATATGCCAACATTTGGCTTACAATTTTGCGTAAGTGGACTAATGTTCTAACAGTCAGTCTAGCTCATGAGATATCTGGTGAATTAATCTGAAATACTTCAGTCATATGTAGATATGACCTACTAGGTAATTAGGCTAGCAACCAAGTCTGCATAAACAGTGTAAATCACCCAGATATAACCAGTGCAAAATCCAATACTGGTGGTCCGTGCACTGTTTCTGATAAAGCGCTGTTCTCTCCAGCGGTGTATTCCACGGGAGCGATATTTCACACACGAATACCTATTCGATCGTCTGTACTAGAATATTCGATTATTGTGCTATATACTAGTATTGTGTGACCCGTGTTATAAATAATGGATGATAAAGAAAATAGTCGGCTACGATTCGTGACAGTACCGTTTAGCAATATATGTATACCGTATAATAATAAAAGATGCATATACCAATCACATAATTATAGTATTATAATGTCTGCGCGAAGATGCAATGTATGCATTCCATGGTAATATAACTCATCACATACTAATAATTTATAAGCACTTATTGTAATGGTGTAGTACTTAATGCAAGTATGTTTCGCAGAGGCAATATTATTTCAGAGAAACCCAGACTGACTTAATAATACCAATTTACATGAATTATTCCCGTTTCCATAATATATGTTATCTACAACACAATGCACGCGAATAATCATTTAGCTTCCGAGATCACATTATATTGCGATACACATACATGTAAAAGTCGCTCAAACACCATATTGTATAACTCCGGTTATTTATTGAGCCTGACAAAACTGTGCACTGTACTGTTCTGCTTGCTCATAAAATAGATCTGTGCTGCACTATGTAATGCGGAGCATATGCATACAATATCCACTTCAAGATAGACATACGAACCTCCTGCTCACACGTCTTGGCCATAGTTCTCCATCCAGATGACTTTTTTTATTTATCTCTGCACATGATCTCAACCCAACTATCACACCTACCCCTATAACTTGCATACTAGTATTCGAATATGCTGGACTGTTTTACATCTGTAATTCACATAATATCCATTTACAAAAGCGTATTAATTATGTTAGCCGGGTCACTTGTATGCAATCAATAATTAATCCACGACCTGCACAAAACCAACATACGCTGTGTCTGTATCTCATGTATGCAATACATATACTTATAATGCTCATTTGAAAATAACATCTATCTAATGATTGATACACACCGTTCATCTACTCAGTTATTTTAATGTCACTCATTTGAAAAAAAATGCATCGTGTATCTGAAATACACAGAATTGTACGTATAAAGGAAACAGAATAAGCACATGGAATATATTTGCCAGCAAAGTGTGCATAAAGGAATGTCATTCACTAGGTTTTGTTAATTCGGTGATTCTGTTCCATATCTGTTCTCAGTTTTAATTTTACATTCCACTCTTTTTCTTATAATATGTAGTTTCAGTTGTAAACATGATTCAAGAAATTAGTTTATGGCATTCAACGTGGCTAGAAAATCTGTATTACAATAGTGCAAACGACACACATTTTGCGAGCTATAAATTGGCGATTTATTTCAAAGTGACGGACACCTTGGTGGTGCCATGCTATGGACGGTAGCATCCGTCATATATCTGGGTGGCTTGATGCTGGCTTGCTTATGACATTCCATGTTCTATCCTTGTTATTACAATTAGGCCACATCAAGTGCTTTCTCTGTTAATCTTCCGCGTGCGGGTAGGTTTTTAGAGTGGTTCTGAGAAAAAACAAACAAACTCTGTATGCTATTTGACAGTATTTACTGGCGAAGTACTAAGAAAACTGATTGGAGACCTGTGCACGTTTTATATCCGTTCATGAAGTTACGCTTAATAAGTTTAATTAGAGTATTTTCTTCTTATTTTGGTGGCGGAAATTTAAATTTATACTAAACACTTCCTCAACGCTTTGCAAACTGCAAAGGGTTGAGGAAGTTTTTAACATAAATTTACATTCGTCTTGTTTTTCAAGATCTTGTTTGTTTTTACCGGATACGTAGTTAGGTTTTTGCCATCTGGGTGGACGCTTAACAGAGAAAAATAATGGCATGACCTCATATGTGCCCTGGGGCTTGCATTACAACGTACATTCATGCTATTTTTTAATCGTAATTTGTGTATATGACATTTGAAATTTTCTTGTAGTTTCCTATTTGTCTAAATTACGTGTGCATTGGGCTTGGTGCTTTATTCATTCGTGCTGTTTCAATTGGAGTAATGCGGTTGTGTTTATTATATTCTAAGTTGCGTGATGCTTGAGTGACATCCGGAGTTCCATTTATTGATTATTGCATCGCAGTTTGCCATAAGCTTTTCAGCTCTCTAAGCCACGCCCCTTGATAACAATAAATTCAACAGTACACTCAAAGTATGACACCAGGTGCGCTGCTTAAACTCAAAATAGTTATTCCTGATGGTCCACCACCATTCTGCTGTGGATATATACTAATTAAAATATAGGTTTAATTATTGTTAACGAAGATAACTTCAATCTCCAGTGACCACCCTGGTGGTTCCGCAGAAAGTCAGCGGCTGTTATTGAAACCGCCTCACATGTCAAACATGTTCCGACTTACAAACTAATCCCGACGCATATGCTTGAAACTGATTTAAATGCTACATTAACATGCCTGTGAAGTAGATTAGTACATGAACTGTCTCGTTTCTGCAAGGAAAGAGTGTCTATGGCATGACAAATCTGGCTTATGTTTTTAACGTACTACTTTTCACAACGCGCAAGAATATCTGATTATTTAGTGTGACTACACTTTAGTAGGAGGATTCCTAACGTTGACAGCAGTGTCAGCTTCTGGCGTCATAATGAGGCACTAAATTGCCCTTAATGCTTGCACATTCGGCGGACTGCGGCTTGATGCTTACTTCCCGCGGATCTGTCCTTCGTGCTATCGGTAATTTTCAAAGTGCCAAGTGCTTTCATATTTGTTTTCATTGATAATGCTTAGTGCAATACAACAGGGACACGGATAAGGACTTGTCAAGATGTGTAATGTAAATAAGACGAATGGGCAAATCAACCAGCAGAATAGACACGTAAGGAAAATAAATACAATTACAACAAGCATATTTCAATTTTAATACATGTAAATGCACGTGACGAATAAAGTAACGTGAATATAAGTTGTAATGCCATCAGCACGCCAACATCAAACCGCATAGAAGTATGACGGATCTTACCTTCCATACCATGCTGCCCAACCTTTCATTTTACATTCTTAAGTAGGCTGTGGCGAATACAAATCACTACTCACAGCATGGTTCAAACGTTGTCGTTCCTATCAATGTGTCGCATTGGGGATCGCCAGGGGATCTATACCTTATCTCTGTCTCCCAGCCCGTTGCGAAACCGCAACATGTTACCTCTATTCTAGAATCCAACATCAGAAAACCGGTATCTGTAATAGGACATAAACATGTATTACTACACCAAATGAGACACGCCATGCTAGTTTTAACCTACACTACCGCCTTAGATAATCTTGCCAATAATTGTCAATATCTTTAGTTCGAAATACTAGAATATGGTGTTTGAAATCAAGTAGCTTTATTGTCTGATCCTCAGCTGTGTTATAGCTCAGGATCAGACAATACAATTGCTTCATTGCGACCTGACGATGCATTTATATGGTTCAGAAATTGTGATAATATTGACACAATTAACATTTGCGATACCTCGATCATATTCAATATTTACAGAACGTACGATAGCTTCCGTACATGATATCGCAGGTCGACGAACTATTCATATCAAAGTCATATAATACGGACCAGACTGTCACAAATACCATATTACCCATTCACCCCGTCACAGTCACATAGCAGGGACAATACTGGTCATCAATACCATACTACACATTACTCATGTCACATTCACATAGTAGGGACCATGCTGGTCACAAATACCATACTACACATTTCTCCTGTAACCGTCACATAGTAGGGACCAGATTGGTCACAAATACCATACTACCCATTTCTACTGTCACAGTCACATAGTAGGGACCAGACTGGTCACAAATACCATACTGTCCATTTATAATGTCACAGTCACATAGCTGGGACCAGACTGGTCACAAATACCGTACTAAACATGTCTCCTCTCACAGTCACATAGTAGGGGCCAGACTGGTCACAAATACCATACCTCACATTTCTCCTGTCACCGTCATATAGTAGGGGCCAGACTGGTCACAAATACCATACTACCCATTTCTCCTGTCACAGTCACATACATGTAGTAAGGACCAGACTGGTCACAAATATCATACTACCCATTTCTCCTGTCACAGTCACATAGTAGGGACCAGACTGGTCACAAATACCATACTGTCCATTTCTGCTGTCACAGTCACATAGCAGGGACCATACTGGTCACAAATACCATACTACCCATTTCTCCTGTCACAGTCACATAGTAGGGACCAGACTGGTCACAAATACCATACTGTCCATTTCTGCTGTCACAGTCACATAGCAGGGACCATACTGGTCACAAATACCATACTACACATTTCTCCTGTCACCGTCACATAGTAGGGACCAGACTGGTCACAAATACAATACTACACATTTCTCCTGTCACCGTCACATAGTAGGGACCAGACTGGTAACAAATACCATACTACACATTTCTGCTGTCACAGTCACATAGTAGGGACCAGACTGGTCACAAATACCATACTACACATTTCTCCTGTCACCGTCACATAGTAGGGACCAGACTGGTCACAAATACCATACTACACATTTCTGCTGTCACAGTCACATAGTAGGGACCAGACTGGTCACAAATACCATACTACACATTTCTCCTGTCACCGTCACATAGTAGGGGCCAGACCGGTCACAAATACCATACTACACATTTCGCCTGTCACCGTCACATAGTAGAGACCAGACGACTGGTAACAAATGCCATACTACCTACACATAGTAGGGACATGTGGGCCGTTTCACTAACCGTCGTACGACTAAAATAATTTCACTTTAAAAATGTTTTTTTGTTTACAATTATTGGATTTACAATTATTAAGCATAAAATGTAAATCCATAAATTTATATTTGTAGGCGATCCTAAATTTGCACGTACCAACATTTTAGTGTTACGAAGTTTAGTGAAACGGTTCCCAGACTGGTCACAAATACCTTACTTAAGAGCATGTCCGAGGGGTGTTCAGTAAATCATGGAGTATGTCCGAGGGGTGTTCAGTAAATCATGTAGAATGTCTGAGGGGTGTTCAGTAAATCATGTAGCATGTCATAGGGGTGTTCAGTAAATCATGTAGCATGTCCGAGGGGTGTTCAGTAAATCATGGAGCATGTTCGAGTGGTGTTCAGTAAATCGTGGAGCATGTCCGAGGGGTGTTCAGTAAATCGTGGAGCATTTCCGAGGGGTGTTCAGTAAATCATGTAGGATATCCGAGGGGTGTTCAGTAAATCATGGAGCATGTCCGAGGCGTGTTCAGTAAATCATGGAGCATGTCCGAGGGGTGTTCAGTAAATCGCCGTAACGTGGTATACATCGACGCCCGCTTGAAGTGGAATATATGTTTCCACTCAGAAACAGTGCTGTATATAATGCAAGTGTTGGTATATCTTCATAAATTTGGTGTGTTATCAAGTGACATACAAGTATGTTAGAGTTTGCATTCTGACTGAAAATAGTTTTATATCGTACAGACAGCACGTGTAATTGTTGAATGAAGGAAAACTGTCAAACATGTTTTATATATCTGGTATAGTACTGGTAATGAGAATATTTGATAATATGAAAAGGCTATTGATTTTTTAACCGTGGCGGTATGTCGTGAAATGGCATGGTGGTTGCCATATCGGACAAGTGGGATTCCTCTGGGACTTAGGGGCCCGTTTCACTAAACTTCGTACGACTAAAATGTTCGTAGGTGCAAATCTAGAATCGTCTGGAAATTTCAATTGATGGATTTACATTTATTGAGCACAGGCTGCATATGCAGCCTATGCTCAATTCAGTAATTGGTTACAAGAAAACATTGTTAATGTGAAATTTACAGACATAATTTTGCACTTACGAACATATTACTCGTACGAAGTTTAGTGAAACGGCCCCATGTGTCCTTCCACATTAAGTACCACGATTACGCCTTTATATTGTGTCAATGTAAGTTTAATTTTTAAAACATCCAGTGGTTAAAACATAACGAAGGCTTGAGTGAATTTTTAGTTTATTCAGAGACATATTGCCATAAATTCATGGTGCATGATGCTTACGCCTTAATGCCAATTCATGGTTACTGGATCATAGACGTTTCGGGAAATTAATTATTGAACACTCTACGTAAATGACATTCAGTTTATAAATGACCACCCAATAATAGTGGATACATGTGTACAGATACACCATCAATGTGCACGATCACGTGGTTACAACAACAACAACAAGTACTAAAACTTCCAGAAGCCCTCAGATTCAAAGTACGTATTCCTTTATTTTGTTCTTATTATGTAACGGATTGTTATGAAACTTGAATATGGCGCATCGAACGCGTCTTGTTAAGCTGCATTTGGTGGTCTCGGTACTTTGGTCCAAACTTCTGTCGTTTTTGCGAATAATCGATTTCCGTGTCTGCTGACACGGAAATCGATTCTTCAGAGAAAAGACATAAGTATGTGCCGAACTCCCGGCATCACCAAATGCAGCTCATGAAGACACGTTTGCTGCGCCATATTTCATCAAAATATGTTGCCTATTCAGGAAAATATCAAATAATACTTACTTTGGAGTGGGTGCGCTTTCAACACCTTCAGCCATTGTTGTTGTTGCAGTAACCACGTGATCATGCACCTTGACCGTGTACACGTATAAATGGTACCTACACATATCTGCGAGAGGGCCATCAATTACAAAACTACATGTGTGTTCAGTATCCGATTTAATCAAAATTGCAAAGTATACTTATCTTTCTAAGTACACTTTCAGGGAGAAATTTTCAATTTAAGGATACATTTATTAATTTTATTATACTGCATGTATTACATTATCACAGCCAGTTTGGCTGTGATAATGTAATAAATTCAGTATAATAATTGTGCATACTTTTAATCTTCACATATATGCGGACACTAGCATCTCGTTCCCATGACATAGCATCTCGTTACCACGACATAGCATCTCGTTCCCACGACACAGCATCTCGTTTCCATGACATAGCATCTCGTTCCCATGACATAGCATCTCGTTCCCATGACATAGCATCTCGCTCCCACGATATAGCATCTCGCTCCCACGATATAGCATCTCGTTCCCACGACATAGCATCTCGTTCCCATGACATAGCATCTCGTTCCCATGACATAGCATCTCGCTCCCACGATATAGCATCTCATTCCCACGACATAGCATCTCATTCCCTGACATAGCATCTCGTTCCCATGACATAGCATCTCGTTCCCACGACATAGCATCTCATTCCCTGACATAGCATCTCATTGCCACGACATTGCATCTCGTTCCCATGACATATCATCTAGCTCCCACGATATAGCATCTCATTCCCACGACATAGCATCTCATTCCCTGACATAGCATCTCGTTCCCATGACATAGCATCTCGTTCCCACGATGTAGCATCTCGTTCCCACGACCCAGCATCTCGTTCCCATGACATATCATCTCGTTTCCATGGCATATCATCTCGTTACCATGACATATCATCTCGTACCCACGACATAGCATATCATTTCCTGACATAGCATCTCGTTCCCATGACATAGCATCTCATTCCCTGACATAACATCTCGTTCCCATGACATAGCATCTCGTTCCAACGATATAGCATCTCGTTCCTATGACCCAGCATGTCGTTCCCATGACATATCATCTCGTTCCAACCACATATCATATTTTCCCCACCACATAGCTGCAGCTGGTTCCCACCACATGGCATCTCGTTCTCACGACATAGCATTCCGTTCCCATAACATAGCATCTCGTTTCTATGACATAGCATCTCGTTCATACACTTATATCATCTCGTTCCCATGACATAGCATCTCGTTCCCACGAAATAGTCTCTCGTTCCCACCACATAGCACATCGTTACCATGACATAGCATCCCGTTCCCATGACATAGCATCACGTTGCTATGACACAGCATCTCGTTCCCACATAACACCTCGTTACCATGACATAGCATCTCGTTCCCATGACATAGCATCTCGTTACCATGTGACAGCTTCCCGTCACCATGACATATCTTCTCTTTACCATGACATAGCATCTCGTTCCCATTGAACTAGTACGGAGCCTCGCAGGGAACGTAGAATTATTTTCCCACGGGAAAGAATTGTTAATTCGTGGGAACGAATTGTTATATCGTGGAAACGAATTGTTAATTCGAGGGAACGAATTGTTAAATTGAGGGAACGAATTGTTAATTCGAGGGAACGAATTACTATATCGTGGGAACGAATTGTTAATTCGATGGAACGAATTGTTAAATTGAGGAAACGAATTGTTATTTCGTGGCAACGAATTAATTAAAAAAATCTATGTCCACTGCGGGGCTCCGTAAACTAGTATATGGATGTACCTTTCTATGTATACTAAACACCACATTGACTGGTTGTTTTGTATTCTTTATGTAACTTTTGTGGCCTGATAGCGATCTATATTCCTTGTTAGAAGCATGACGGGTGTTTCATTGATGGAATGGCGGATGGTGCAAATCCTGATCAGACTGTGCCATAAGCGCCATTTATCCGGTCACAGTCAGATGTGTATGCCTTACCACTTCTATCCTCCGAGCGGTCTTCACTTTCGGGGTTGGATTCGCCGAACCCCATAGTTTGGGCACAATCTGAAAATAAGAAAATCTATGGTGATCTGATGTGCCTTTATGTAGCCCATTTCATCAACATTTCAAAGTATACTTATCTAGCAAAGTGTACTTTGACGGAGTAATCATATATTTTTTCCGAATTGCATTATTTCATATAGAACTAACGAATACATATTATGATTAAAAGTATGCAGAATTATTATACTGAATTTATTACATTATTATTATTTATCACTGCCAACATGGCTGTGACAATGTAATAAATGCAGTATAATAAAAATTCATAAATTTATTCTTAACTTGAAAAGTTCTCCCTCAAAGTGTACTTAGCAAGATAAGTAAGCATACTTTTCAAATGTTGGTGAAATCGGCTACTGGTGTTCGAAATTGTGGCTGTGACTGGAGATCAAATAGCATACTCCTGTAGATCAAATAGCACACATAGCACACTCCTGTAGATCAAATAGCACACTCATGTGGATAAAATAACACACTCCTGTAGATCAAATAGCACAAATAGCACACTCCTTTAGATCAAATAGCACAAATAACACACTCCTGCAGATCCGATAACACAAATAGCACACTGCTGTAGATCAGATAACACACATAACACACTCCTGTAGGTCAAATAGCACACATAACACACTCCTGTAGATGAAATAGCACACATAGCACATTCCTGTAGATCAAATAGCACACATAGCACACTCCTGTAGGTCAAATAGCACAAATAGCACACTCCTGTAGATCAAATAGCACACTATTGTAGATCAAATAGAGCACACTCATGTAGATCAAATAACACACTCCTGTAGATCAAATAACACACTCATGTAGATCAAATAGAACATAGCACACTCCTGTATATAAAATAGCAGATCAAATAGCACACTCCTGTAAATCAAATATCACACTATTGTAGATCAAATAGAGCACACTCATGTAGATCAAATAGCACACTCATGTAGATAAAATAACACACTCTTATAGATCAAATAGAACATAGCACACTCCTGTATATAAAACAGCAGATCAAATAGCACACTCCTGTATATCAAATAGCACACTCCTGTATATCAAATAGCACACTCCAGTAGATCAAATGCACACTCCTGTAGATCAAATAGCACATAACACACGCCTGTATATTAAATAGCCGATCAAATAGCACACTCTTGTATATCAAATAGCACACTCCAGTAGATCAAATGCACAATCCTGTAGATCAAATAGCACATAACACACGCCTGTATATTAAATAGCCGATCAAATAGCACACTCCTGTATATCAAATAGCACACTCCAGTAGATCAAATGCACACTCCTGTAGATCAAATAGCACATAACACACGCCTGTATATTAAATAGCAGATCAAATAGCACACTCCTGTATATCAAATAGCACACTCCAGTAGATCAAATGCACACTCCTGTAGATCAAATAGCACATAACACACGCCTTTATATTAAATAGCCGATCAAATAGCACACTCCTGTATATCAAATAGCACACTCCAGTAGATCAAATGCACACTCCTGTAGATCAAATAGCACACTCAAATAGCACACTCCTGTAGTAGATCAAATAGCATACTCCTGTAGATTGATGATGATCTGCAATTGCTTCTATAAGCATGACGGGTGTTTAGTGTAAACATATTTTATTTGCATATTGTTTACAAGTTCATTGTAAGTGTCAAAGTTACTATATACAGTACTATGCAAATGGGATTGGATTGAAAGCAAGCTTATTTAAATCCTCTCCCTTACATGTGACTAGATATCATAGGATGCCGAAACCAAGACATTCCTGCCATCAGTTTTTGAACAGTTTATATTATGTGATAATTGATATTTTCTGGATTATAAGTTGTTCTGGTTTCAGCATCGTCTGATACACGGCAATTACATTAAAGCAATTAAATTTAAAATTTGCGAAAAATATAGTATTGACACAAATATACAGGCAATAGGTTCTATATAATCAATTACGTGATACATGAAATGGAAAAAAAATAAGGAAATAAGCAAGCCACAATAGGAGTTGGAGTCTTGTTCCCACACCAAGCCATGCCCAGTTATCGCCACCCCAAGTCAGTTAGTGATAAGCATGTGCACACGCAGGCATCATTATATGGTGCATTAAAAACGACCGGTGTTTTGTATGAATAGTCTAACTGATGCGAAAATGGCTTCATTGGAGTTATTGTCAAGTTGTCTGTTGCCATAGAGTATATTGTGGAGGGTGGGTTGGCAAAAAGTGTGTATGTCGTCTATTAGTTGAGCTCTATGTGCTCCATATTGAGTGCAGTGGAAAAAGAAATGGGTGGCATCTTCAACTTGTCCACAGTTACAGTTGGGCGAGTCAATAATGTTCTTACGATATAAATCATGATTGAGAGAACTGCATTTCGTTCTAAGACGTGTGTGTAATACCTGGACATACCTGGTACCACTGTAGTAGTAGGTTGGGACCTCTCCGGTATTTGTTTTTATTTTGGTTTTAAAACAATTAAGTGATGGGGCGTTCCGTGTGTCATCTGGAAGAGAGTTCCACTCCCGGATTGTAGATGGTAGAAACGAGTTATAATAAAGGGTGGTTCTGGACCGTAAAATCTGTATATTCGCAGGGTTTCGTAAATTGTAACGGGACGTATGTATTTCCGGTGGAAGCACATCGACCAAGTAACCGGGTGAGATGCCATTTTTCATTTTGTAAAATAGGGACAATTTATGGGAGTGGCGTCTATTTCCTAATGTTTCCCAGCAGGTTTCTGTATATAAGGACTCGATTGAAACAAGCCGAGTGGCACCTGTAGCGATACGTGCTGCTTCAATCTGAATTTTTCGAGGGCATCCTTCTCATACTGGGTACAATTATCCCAGACGACATCCGCATATTCTAATACCGGTCTAATAAAAAAGATAAATTATTTCAAGGCTTTTATTTTCTATCTATGTATTTTAATTTTCTCATACATTGATCCTACGCCATGCCTTTCGGTTATGTAGTCTATGTGTTGGTGCCATGTTCCCTCGTTATTAAAATACAAACCTAGATGCTTGTGACTATCAACTTCTGAGACATAACATTATTCATGAGGATTGGGGGATGTACTTCTCTATTACGCTTACGTGTTATAAGTAGTGATTCAGTTTTTCCTTGGATTAAATGATACAAGCCAGGTATTAGACTAGTTAGTAATTATATCGAGATCGTTGTTTATAGACCTGGATGCTGTTGCTGGCGAATCAACAATAAGATATAAACTGGTGTCGTCTGCGAAAAGTCGAATATTAGAATTTATGTCCGCAACAATATCGTTTATATATAATAGAAATAACAAACAGGCCGAGAATAGATCCTTGCGGGACGCCAGCCTTAATTTGGTTCCAATTAGAATCAAACACCTGGTAATACAACCCTTTGCTTGCGATTATTAAGGTAACTTTTAAGCCAGTCGTGAATATTATTAGTAACACCTGCGGCTCTCAGCTTCAAAAGAAGACCTGTATGCCAAACTCTATCAAATGCTTTGCTTATGTCGCAGAATACCACCCTCACCTCTTTTCCATCGTCTAATGCACGACAGAATGTATTGTAAAGGAATGTCAGTTGGTTTACAGTTGAGTCGCCAGGTATAAACCCGGACTGTAATGGTGTTAATATATTATTGTCATTAAAATGATTGTACAAATACTTGAAAACCGCCCTCTCAAGAACTTTAATAACAGTGTTAAGAAGGGAGATGGGACGATAATTCGAAGTGAGAGAAGGATCTCCAGCTTTAAATATCGGGCACACATTGGCGGGTGTTTCATTGACGGAATAGCGAACAGTGCGTATGCACAGGCTGATCTGGATCTACACTTGTCGCAAAACCCATACGCCTCATTTCTCCAGTCACAGCCACAAATTGGCGTTATAGCAGGGGCTATAACATGGGTAGCCATGTAGACATGTATGCACAAAGAACACCGTACCATAAATTATATTACACCAAAGTATAGTGAAATCTCTCTAAACCGGACACCCTGTGAGGTCCCCAGGGTGTCCGGCTTACAGAGGTTTCATTGTAAATTAGGCATTTTATCATTCTGAGCCATAGTTGTGTACTATGCGATTACGAACATACATTGATAAGATGTTTTCTTGGTGTGCGGTTTAGAGAGGTTCCACTGTATACAACAAGTCAGATTTCGCTATTAGTTTGCCAGCATTCTAATGTGTTGATTGTACGAGTGTGTCTATACTGTCGCCAGCATTATCAAACATTAAGCAATGCTTATTATCCCCTCTCTAACTTCGTAGGCAATATGGGATATACCGTTAGTTCATGTACCTTCAAGGCTGTCAGTGAGGGGATTAGCCTCGTAATAACGATGCGCTTGTTGATAACGGGTGGTCGATGCACATTAACCCATTTCATGATGAGAATCTGTCATTTTGTTTGTGAAAAATTCTAAATATTTTCTTTATAGAAGAATTGATTATTGCATCGAGGCAACTCTCTCATTATCATACACAGTATTACATGGCTATGATCTAATACACGTATGTAAAATGCAAGATGGCGTACATGGGTACACTACTAAATATAACACATGCAGAAGCACCACAATCGTACGGAGCCGAGCATGGGACATGGATTTGTTTTTATTAATTCGTTCCCACGAAATAACAATTCGTTCCCTCAATTAAACAATTCGTTCCCTCGAATTAATAATTCGTTCCCACGATATAACAATTCGTTCCCGTGGTAACGAATTGTTATTTCGTGGGAACGAATTAATAAAAAATAAAATCTACGTCCCCTGCGGGGCTCCGTACAGTCGTGACGAATAGGCAAAGACATTTCAGACCACGCCGCGGCCACTAATACATGTCTCTGTACTACATGTATCGCGCAGTCTCCGCTGACTGATCACAGTATAATAGCTTGTACACTGTAAAAAAATCGGAACGTCTAGGACGTACCGTAGGACGTTGTTCGTGTTCTAAAATAAAACACCAAATATCATCTGCCGTGCATTTTCAAAACACCATTGTTTTCATGGTGTTTACAATTGTAAGAGTCGTTTTGTTTTAGAACGGCGGCGTTTTGCTTCACAACACCATACAATGTGGCAACGTCGAAGGCGTGATAGAAGAAAACAGCAGGCGTTTTAGAGGTCGTTCCAAGCAAGCACGCCTTGTGGAATTACTCAGAAAAAATCTCTAAACGAAAAAGTCTGCGTACCTAAGGCTTTCCAAACAAATTTATATGCCATTACCATCTTCATATTCAGTCAAACTTTCCTGAATAGTCAACGCAGGTCAAAGCCGGTTGTGCAGGTAAAATGTCATAACGTTCTGAATTCAGTAAGTTACGTAAATTGTGTGATGTCATCACATGCGTGTTTGCAACGTCACATTTGTTTCGGCTAATGCTGCGCATCTGGTAGTGGAAACAAAATGGCGAGCAGCATACTGGATCAGCATAGCAAAATTGGTATTAAGCTTGAAGCAGAACTATCCAGCCGAGTAACATCATTGCATGTTAGTTTCTTCGTTTAACAGTTAATTTAGTAAATAAGACAGCTATTCCATCAGCAGGGTCTGAGGATTTTACACATTTTGACTATATTCGGAATAACATTTTACCAAACTATCGGAATGTGATAAAATTGTGACACAGTGTAGCAATTAATCAGCTTGTTTATTTCAAAATCCACATATTTTATTATGACATACGCAAGGCTAGTACTAGTAAAAACCATAAATATATAAAATTGTAGTGTGTCAAATACCACAAAATTGTGTGTATTTGTCATGCGACACACTGGTAGATAAAGCACTGATACATGTACCTGTGTTTGGAATTGTGAGCAGTAAAGTGGTGTAATCTCGTGTTTTAATGGGTTATATTATTAAAGGGGAATTATAGAATTTTGAGAAAAAAAATATATAAAAAATAAAAATGGATTTTCATCATGGCCCTGCGTAAAGTGGCTTAATTGAAGTTCTGTGACGATACTAGGATTGCATTCGCGTTCGATAGATCATTTCTTGTTCATGTTATTTTGGGAGGTGTTCCATAGCAAAACACTGTGTTTTAAAGCAAAACATGGTACGCGTGCAGGCGTTTTAAAAGTGTAGCAAGAGTGGTGTTTTGCTTTGAAACATCCTTCATGTTTTATTTTTAAACATGTTACATGTTCCAAAGCAAAATACCTGAAACGTCCTAGAGGTTCCATATAAACCACCTGGTGTTTTCTAACCAAATTGTTGGTGTTCCAAAGCAAAACACCCGATACGTCCGAGACGTTCGATAACAAAACACCTGGTGTTTTCTAACCAAACTGTTGGTGTTCCAAAGCAAAACACCTGAAACGTCCTAGACGTTCCATAACTAAACATCTGGTGTTTTCTGGACAAACTGTTGGTGTTGCAAAGCAAAACACGTGAGACGTCAAGCGTGTTCCATAACAAAACACCTTAAATGTGCTGTTTTGAAACATGTTTTAAAAATGTAACAGAAATGGTGTTTTAATATGTGTGCAATTTTTTTACAGTGTATTATTTTTAGCAATAATTTAAAGGAGAATTAGACAGACATATGCTGTCAAACCTGTGAATAGATGCCAGCCATGGGAAGTAACAAAGCTAGCCTTTGTTCACAGGTGGTCTTTATTCGCAGGGTCATTTATATAGTAATTGTGTCATTGGGACAACAAAAGTGTGGCCTTTACAGCCATGTGATTGCTATTCGGAGGTGGTCTTTAGCACATGTTCGACTGACATAGACATACATATGTACACACACATGCAAACATGTACATATACATACATGTACATATACGCAGATATACAAATGTATGTATATGTATATCTGCGTATATGTACATATATATATCTTGTACATGTACGTACATATAGACACATATACATACACATACACACACATTATACAATGCGTGAATGATAGCGTCATGGCATTGTACGTTTTTTCCCTCAAACATTATAGTATGTTTATATGTGCTTAGAAGTACATGTATATATAGTGACCACCATTTGAACCGTCCCTACATATACTTTTATTGAGAAATAAGAAAAATAAAAATGAAATCGTTCATACCCGTAAAGGTGTATTCCGAATGCAATGGGTTAAAGTGACGGTGTCCCAGATGGTGTTTCACATACACACAATATGGGTTTTCACTTCATGCACAGTAAAATATATATAAATCAATCGCACCATTTTATTTGATCACATTCCCAAAAGCATGTGTTATATTCAAGTACATGTTACAAACGTGTATGTTACAAACATTAGTTATTTTTTTCAGTTTTATAAAAAAAAAATTCACCAGTTGCATATTGTTACAGGCGACTTATAGGTACAATGAGATTCAGAAATACGACAAATCTACAATCATTCATTACCATATGTCTTCCGATTCTGCTTCTGATCATTTTCTATGTATATCTTAGAACAAGTGCCTTTAAAATATAGCATAACTAGCCGTAATGCTCTTATGTTCCGCGAATACTATTGACATGACGTCACGAAGTATGACTCGCATCTCGCTCATGACGTCAGGAAGTATGACTCGCTCAGTTAATCGGGCAATTATGATTCTAGTTCCACATGGTGTCATGCATGTACTGTCCGTCTGAATCTACAGTGCAATCTCTCTACTACAGCCACACATGGGAAGATGCAAAACCGGCTGCTGTAGAGAGGTGGCTGTTATTGGGAGGTTAAATGTAGAGGAAAATGTCCGTTTTGGATATAATTATTGCTACAGGTGGTTGTAGGGAGGTTAACTATGGGGGAAATTGTCCGTTTCTAATATAAAGATTTACTGGTACAGAGAGGGGGTTGCTGTAGGGAGGTTAACTATAGAGGAAATTGTCCGTTTAGGATATAAATAGTGGCTGTTACAGAGAGGGGGTTGTTTTAGGGAGGTTAACTATAGAGGAAATTGTCCGTTTAGGATATAAATATTGGCTGTTACAGAGTGGGGGTTGTTTTAGAGAGGTTAAATATAGAGAAAATTGTCCGTTTAGGATATAAATATTGGCTGTTACAGAATGGGGGTTGTTTTAGGGAGGTTAAATATAGAGGAAATTGTCCGTTTATATTATAAATATTGGCTGTTACAGAGTGGGGGTTGTTTTAGGAAGGTTAAATATAGAGGAAATTGTCCGTTTAGGATATAAATATTGGCTGTTACAGAGAGGCGGTTGTTGTAGGGAGGTTAACTATAGAGGCAATTGTCCGTTTATACTATAAATATTGGCTGTTACAGGAGGGGGTTGTTGTAGGGAGGTTAAATATAGAGGAAATTGTCCGTTTATGAGAGAGGATTTTATTTAGGGAGGTTAAATATAGCGGAAATTATTTCGTTTATGATATAAATATTGGCTGTTACAGAGAGGCGGTTGTTATAGGGAGGTTCAATATAGAGGAACTTGTCCGTTTAGGATATAATTATTGGCTGTTATAGAGAGGGGGTTGTTGTAGGGCGGTTAAATATAGAGGAACTTGTCCGTTTAGGATATACATATTGGCTGTTACAGAGAGGGGGTTGTTGTAGGGAGGTTAACTATAGAGGAAATTGTCCGTTTAGTATATAAATATTGGCTGTTACAGAGAGGGGGTTGCTGTAGGGAGGTTAAATATAGAGGAACTTGTCCGTTTAGGATATAATTATTGGCTGTTATAGAGAGGGGGTTGTTGTAGGGCGGTTAAATATAGAGGAACTTGTCCGTTTAGGATATACATATTGGCTGTTACAGAGAGGGGGTTGTTGTAGGGAGGTGAACTATAGAGGAAATTGTTCGTTTATGATATAAATATTGGCTGTTACAGAGAGGGGATCGTTGTAGGGCGGTTAAATATAGAGGAACTTGTCCGTTTATGATATAAATATTGGCTGTTACAGAGAGGGGGTTGTTGTAGAGAGATGGTTGTTGGTAGAGAGGTGGCCGGTTGGGGATGTTCGACTGTATATGTATATTCACCCGGGACGCTGTGAAATTGCAACACGTTCAACATACGTAATAATAGAACTGTCCAACGAAAGGGCGAACGGACAGTCATGCGGATTGAATAGACAATTTTACGATTGGTTGGTTGATTGATTGATTGTATTTTGCGTTCGTTCAACAGAAACAGCAATATTATATACAAACGGCAATGCTCCTTTATGGAGAGATAACCATACATCCAGCACTGAAATGACAATAAAAACGTCCAGCCATATTGTCCCAGTCATAGTGTCACGTTTTGACGGCGCCGGTGTGCCCCGTTTCAAAGTCGGGTTATGCCTCGCTGTCGCCACGCTCCAGCCTCGCTGTCGCCACGTTATGCCTCGTTATGCATCGCTGCCGCAGGGCGTATCATAGCGTACCACAACGTACCATAACGTACCACAACATACCATAGCGTACCACAACGTACCATAACGTACCACAACGTACCATAGCGTACCACAACGTATCATAGCGTACCACAACGTACCATAGCGTACCACAACGTATCAATGCCTACCGCAACGTATCATAACGTACCCCAACGTAATCATAGCGCACCACAACGTAATCATAGCGTACCACAACGTACCATAGCGTACCACAACATGTCATAGCGTACCACAACATGTCATAGCGTATCACAACGTATCATAGCGTACCACAACGTACCATAGCGTACCACAACGTACCATAGCGTACCACAACGTACCATAGCGTACCACAACATGTCATAGCGTACCACAACATGTCATAGCGTATCACAACGTATCATAGCGTACCACAACGTACCATAGCGTACCACAACGTAATCATAGCGTACCACAACATGTCATAGCGTACCACAACATGTCATAGCGTATCACAACGCATCACAACGTATCATAGCGTACCACAACATGTCATAGCGTATCACAACGCATCACAACGTATCATAGCGTACCACAACATACCATAGCGTATCACAACGTACCATAGCGTACCACAACGTACCATAGCGTACCACAACGTACCATAGCGTACCACAACATGTCATAGCGTACCACAACGTACCATAGCGTACCACAACGTAATCATAGCGTACCACAACATGTCATAGCGTACCACAACATGTCATAGCGTATCACAACGTACCATAGCGTACCACAACGTACCATAGCGTACCACAACGTACCATAGCGTACCACAACGTATCAATGTGTACCACATCGTATCATAACGTACCACAACGTACCATAGCGTACCACAACGTATAATAGCGTATCACAACGTACCGTGACGTATCCCAACATTGCCAGAAATCGTCCACTTGCTGTTTTCGACCGGCCCAGTAAACAGCATTTTTTCGGGTTATTTTATGACATAGCGGAGATCGCGCGCATCGCATTGTTTACCGTAGTGACAGAAATGTCAAAGCCGTTCGCTTGGTGAAAAATTGAGATTAGAAATGTACGAAATGGTTAAAAAATAATAAATCAATAAAATTATGTCATTTTCACTATTCCCAAATTGTGTTATTCATAAAGTACATTTTTAACCCAAAAAAATACCAGTTTACACATTTTTTTTTTTACCGTTTGCCAAAGTGATGATTTTCCAGGGCACGCACACCTGCTGGAAGGTTGCCAAAAGTATACTGTCGGCCAAAAAGTACAAAACGTATAGCCGCTGTTGTTATTGGTGTAGTGATTTTTGTTTGACAGTCGAACCTGTGTTAAAGACCACCTCCGAATAGCAATCACCTGGCTGTAAAGGCCACAATTTTGTTGTCCCAATGGCACAATTACTATATGAATGACCCTGTGAATAAAGACCATCTGTGAACAAAGGCCAGGTTTTTTTACTTCCCATGGCTGGCCTTTATTCACAGGTTTGACTGTACTTTCAATACTGATTGTCTGTACGAGTATCTTTGTATACAGTTAGAAAAGAGTAATAAAAATAGATTTAAAACGTTTGTGTTTTGTTTTTTATTTTGTCAAAATGATAGTTATTCTCTTTCATCAAAATGTGCATACATCTACAAGGCAGCCATGCAATCCTTACGACCCCGACTATCTGACAAATCATCAAGCGTGGTGACACGTTTCTGTGTACTGACGGCACTAGTGACATCATTACAACCCAGTAATTATTGTATTAAACGGGATATACAGCATTGTAAATAACATTAAACAGATATTTAGAGTTGGAGTTTACAAACATTACATTTTCATCAGTTACTTTTTATTGTGCGTACCTTTTGGCCAGTTGTGTAGATGTCGTAAGCAGTGGACGAAAAGTGGTTGTGTATTGTGACGATCAGCAGGAAGTGGCACTCGGAAACCTCGCACCATTTCGTAAATCGAAAATAATGACTCGTACTTGAATGGTACGTCGCCATTGTTTGTATTTACATTGCGTCTATGGTAATACCAGAATGCCTCCGTGTGACCGATTTACCTATTCGTACGCGTTCCATAAACTATTCTAGTTCATCAGGTTTAAGTTTACTGGTTCCAACTCACAGGGTGCCAGATACAGAAAACTAAGCAATAAACCGAGAACCTGTAACTCTGCCCCAGCTCTAGTCATACAAATTACAGGACGCAAGTAAGCACGGAACCAATACACCATGTACATTGACCGACAACAATTAGCAGATGTATGCATTCAGTCCGTTACGATTTGGTTTCTGTTTCAGTTTGGAGGGACTATCAGTAATGTTTTAGAAATAAATGTAAACTGCTAATTTGTGACTGTTACTGGAGAAATGTGGCTTATGGTATATACGATCCGTGTAGATCCAGATGAGCCTGCGCATTCGCAGTCTGATCAAGGTCTGCACTGGTCGCCATTTAGTCAGCAAGGCCGTATCCAGATGTAAATACCAGACGAGGCGAACCAAGTCCCGACATGGGGGTCAAGGAGCATTCTCCCCACCACCACCCCAGGGATTTGTTTAATTCTTGGCATAAAACAAATAATTGGCAAAATGCCCGCCTCGTCTGTCTCATCATGGTTATGGTACTGGTCAGGGAAACATCAGTCCTGCTTCTAATAGTGTATGTTCTTATCATTCCTCAAGACTGAGTTGTAAGACCCAGGGCGAGACTGGCCATATATCCCATACATTCGCGCAGTCTGATCAGATCAGAGTCTGCTCTGGTCACCATTCACTCGGTGAAACATCAGTCCTGTTTCTAACAAAGTATGTTGTTATCATTCCTCAAGACTTGACCTGGAAGACTCAGAGTAAGACTGGCCATATATCCCATAAGCCCCATTTCTCCACACATAAAACATAACTGTGTTTTAATCTTGGGCTTCACTGTAACTTACAATGTATCTTAGATTGTAAATTGTCTGAGACACCACGGCAACCTAACAGGTATCTCATTTACAGAGATTTCATCATACTATTAAAACTCAATTACATTTGTTTCAAAATAACATGCATGTTATTCTCTTCATTTTTTTATTTGAAAAGGTTGCGTTAAATTTTGTGAATTTTAAAATGGGGGCTAAAATAGATTTTGTAAAAGAGTTACAAAATTGATTTGTTTCCTTCGATAAATAATTTCCAAGTTATATCGCCATGGTTTGGTGTAAATGTCGTATACATTTTTCTCCTCATCCTCACCTCTCTTGGCTCATGTTAAATTTAGTAGGTTGACTTGATTTGGTGTATTGGTATTTAACGGCCTATCAACAGCTAAGGTCATTTAATGCCGGGCCAACAGGTTCGATCCCGCATTTAACCAGCTGCATTGGGGGGAAAGGGATCCCAACATCAGTATGGAATATTTACATCGAAATAAATATATATTAATCCCTGAAATTCGAACAGTGGAAAACTGTAGGACTAGTTCGATGTACAAGACTAAAGTTCAAAGTTCAAACAGGAGTATAAAAAGGAGTACAAAAAAGCTCATCTGAACTCTAACCACACACAACACAAATCCAGCTCCCTGGTCTGAAGGTCAATCACACAGCAGAGGTTATTTGACCTTGAACTTGGACAAGGGCTGCACGTCTGGATGGGGAATGAAAATATGAATGATGTGTAATATGCACATAAAGTTTGAAGCAAATCGTTCATAAAGTAAAGAAGTTATAGGAGAACGGAGGAACGTGCACACACCTACTGGACTGAAACTTCAAAGGTATTTTACCTCGACCTTGGGCATTGGGGGAGCATGTGTGGGGTAGGGAATGTAAATATGGCTGTTAATAAACATGCACATGGTATTTCAAGCCAATTTGTTACACAGTAAAGAAGTTATACTAGAATGAAGAAACGCGCTTTCATCTACTGGACCCAAATTAAAAAAATTATTTGCCCTTGGGCATGGGGAAAACATAGGTGCGGTGGGGAACCAAACTATGGATGATGATAGTAAACATGCACAGTAAAGAAGCTATTAGAGAATGGAGAAACGTGTACGCATCTACTGTACGCAAATTTCTAGTAATTTGACCTTGACCTTGGGCATGGGGGTGCATGGGTGGGGCGAGGAATGAACATATGGATAATAGACATGCACATGAAGTTTCAAGCCAATCGGTCATACGGTAACAAAGTCATAGCAGAATGGAAAATGTAATGGATGGACAGACGGACGACTTTTGCATCTCTATATCCCATTTTCGCTACGCGATGGGATATAACTTTAACACAGACACAATGACGTCAATGTAACCACTACTACAAGCACTCTGCAAGCAGGCTTGAACATTAACGGTGTGTTTGACATAATGGGCCTGAAATAAAGATTATACACTTTTCTGAGCACATAAGCCTTCATGCATGACGAATCAAAACGCCGTCTACATGTTATATAATCTAACTGTTAGACACACCTAAAATCAAATTCAGTCAACCAATCAACATGCTTCCTCATGTTTATTCTGACTTTATTTTGACTTGCTCAGCAAGTTTTATAATCATGATTGAAATTATTATTGACTAATAACAATGAAAATGGCATACATCAGTTTGTTTCATGTATTCATTCATACTGTGGATAAATTACCCAATTATTTGACACTCCTTCTAAATGATATAAAATGATTCGACTGTACACGTACATGCATCACATAACCGAATACATTTGCAATTCTAAGCTTATTATAATATATGTGTGTTGTGGAAACTACTTTTCCATTAACTGAAACCTTAATTCACTGAATCGATCCAGATCAAAACGTTGATTCACTTAAATCCACTCTTCTGTTTTAACCCTGCTAAAATTTAAAATTATGTGACAACATGCACCACTATGTTTACATCTACCACTAGTCTACAAAATCCTTTTTTTATTTTTATTTTTAGCTTATATTTAACGGCGGCACTGGCTCTATGACCTTGCATGCCGTCTCACAAGAATGGGAGAAAGAACGGAGGTAGAAATTTTTGAGAGAAGGCTGTAATTCGTGTTTACAGAGCAACTACGAATTATCGGTACCCATTTACAGCTGGGTGAACTGGAGCAATGTGGATAAAGGCTGCTACAAAATCATTTCGATTCGGCTCATTTTATTTGTTTTGCATAAAATATTTCGGCTCATATTTAAGGGTTTTTTTTTGTTTTGTTTTTTTTAAGTTCTGTTTATTTTTTTATTCATTTTTGTTATTTTTCTTTTTTTATTTTATTTTTTTTTGTGTATAGATATTTTCCCTTTATTTATTTCCCTTTTTTATCATTTTATTTTTTATCATACCCACATGTACACATAATACATATACATGTAATACTTTTTTTTTATGACAAAGACACACCTTGTACAATTATCTCTAAGTTGTACATGTATGTAAAAACTTATTACACCAACATTAATCTCTAAATCTCACATTAGTAAACTTATTAATTCTCGAATTAGACAAATGATGATCTCTTGTACTGTATATGTTGGCTGACATTTCCTTAACACTGATGCATAAAACTAATTATTAAAAATGTTGTCTGTTCATCGCTTTTCTATTTATATCGTCTCCATAGTTTTCATCAGTGAGAAGTGAATAGTATAATATTCGTAACTTGCCATCTGTTTTTTCCCAAATTATTAATAGTATTAGAACAGAGATGACCTTTTGTATTGTGTTTTGGCCGAAATTTTCCAACGCACATGTATATATTTAGATATCAATATAAATTTGTGGCCGTTAATTATCTTCCTATTATTATCTTTAAAGTACAGCAGAGATTTATAGTTCAGTGCCATTGTTTTATCCATATTCAAGAGATCTAATATCATGTCATCTTTATTCTTCTTGACGGCTTTACACTCCCAAAACAAGTGCATATTAGTTTGCCTATTGTGATTGCACAATGGACACATAGGTATTTTCTTAATCATTTTTCTTGTATAGTAAAATACTGGTGTTCTCAGAGCTTTATGCACATATTTGTAAATTGTTTCTTTCACATTTAGATCTTTTATCGCGTTTAGATTTTCCCACCCATATTTCTTTAAAATTAATTTCCGGCATTCTCTTTTCGATTGTCGTTCTGAATTGTTTATTCTCATTTATTTCCATATATATTTGTTTTGCTGTTAGAAACTGCCATACCTGAGTGTTATTTCTATATTGTGTAATAATATCATGAATTTCCTTCATGCCTGCAGGAAGTTGTAATGTATGAACATTTGTGTTTGCCGCCAGTTTTGGATTTAGAAATCCCAGTCTCAATCCAAAATAATATATTAGCAGTTTCTCCCATATTAGTGCACATTCCCCCCTTTTTAATTGTATTAAGTTCTGTACTACAAATGCTACCCTCTTATTTCCTATATTTATGAAGTCCATCCTTCACATTTTCTCACTTTGCATTAATGTATTCCTATTAATATCCTCATTACCTTTCAACAAAAACTGAAATATTGCTCTATTGATTTTTCGTATGTATACTTTTGGTATATTGACAATCTTCAATAGGAACCAGAGTTGACTAGCAATATATGTATTTATTATTAATCTTCGCTGATACATATTGGTGTTTATGCTTTGCCATATTCTTATCTTACACCGAATAATGTTATATATAGAAGCGAAATTCTCTTTCCCTTGATTGCTCCCATAATTTATTCATAATACTTTGACTATGTCATGTATCAGCTCTGCCGGTACATCGATGTGTTTTTCCTTATCCCCTATTATTAGAATCTTTGTTTTATCACTGTTCATTTTTGATCCAGAATGTTCTCCATATTTCTCAATCTGTTTTTGGATTTTTGATAGTGAAGATGTGTTTGTTGTAATAATAGAAAGGTCGTCGGCATGTTGAAATGTTTTCGCTGGTTCTATTGAGTTTGGTATCCTGATTCCAGAGATAAAATTATCTTTTTGGATAAAATACAGCAATGGCTCAACACCCATTGCATACATGATCATTGATAAAGGGCAGCCTTGTCTAACCCCTCTGTTGATTGTTATTTCATCAGTAAAAGTTCCATTTACCTTCACTTTGGCTGTTGAATTGTGATAGATACATCTAATTAGGTTGATAAAATTATCACTGATATTGTATTTCTTCAATGCCGAAAACAAAAAGTTATGCTCAATTCTGTCAATCGCTTTTTCCTGATCAAAAGCCACTAACATTCCCTCTTGCTGATTTGTTTCCATATGCTTTATTATCATTTGGATATTTAAAAGATTGTTGAGTATTGATCTATTTGGTACACATGTTTGATTAGTATTTATTAATTTGGTAACATGACATTTAAGCCTATTGGTAATAATTTTGGTGGTGTATTTTATAGTCCACATTTAGTAGGGTAATTGGTCGCCAATTCTTAAGTAATGTATGCGTACCTTTCTTAAACATTAATGTAATTATTCCAACTTTCATATTGTCCGGCATCCTTTTACTAAAGCTAATATTGTTATATAATAGATGCAATATATCTAAAAGTTGAACTTTGAAGTACTGATACAATTCAGAGGTCAATCCGTCTATTCCCGGAGATTTATTCTTATTCAGATCATTTATAGCCAGTAAGATCTCACTTTTTGTAATAAGATCATTCAGTCTACTTTTGTCATCTTCATGTAGCAGTGGTGCTTTGAAGTCTTCTAGGTATTTATCTATTGTTTCTGTAGGTATATTTTGAGACGAATATAATTTTTTATAGAACTTACACATTTCGTGCAATATTTCATTCTTATCTGTAGTTGTTCTTCCCTGATCTAATACGTCCACACATGTAATCATTTTGGCATTTCCTTTCCTGATTTCTTCTATTTTCGTAATTGAATTACCTAAATTATATATTTTATCTAATTCCATGTTATTTGTCCTAATTAACAGCCCTTGTTGTTCATATTCTTCAAGGTGCATTAAAGTTTCTCTTGCTCTGTCATTTATATATTCATTACTGCATTTTATAAGCTTATTGGCCATTAATTTATCATTTTCCCTATTCTTTTTCTCCAATTTCCCATACCTAATTGAAACACCTTTTGCCTTTTCCTTAAACTTTTCCCAATTTGTAAATATGTCATCTGTTTCATAAAAATTGTATATTAAGTCTCCTATATCCTGAACATATGATTTGTTTTGCAAAGTTCGAAAGTTAAATTTCCAATGTCCTTTCCCCCATTTTTCTGTTTCTGGTAATTGAATGTTTAATAGCAACGGCCTGTGATCTGAAAGCATATTCAGGTAGTCACAACCCAGAATCTCTCGTTTCAGATGTTTGCTTATGTATATCCTGTCAAGCCTATTCCCCCTTTGGTATTTCCCATATAAAGAATAGTCTGTCTTCTCGAGGTGCTTATACCTAAAGGTGTCTAGTATCTTTATATTGTCATGAAGATCTTTATACGCTTTAAGCAAAATCTTGTCCATGTAATTCAATCCTAATGTCCTATCTATTGATTGTTCAACTGAGTTGAAATCACCCATTAAATATATATCTTGTGTATCACAACTCCTTAAATAATGTGTTAATTCCTTGAGATATAACGGCCTATCAATTGGTGTAGCTGGTACATATATACTTATAAAATTAATTATTTTGGATGATTGAATTTGCACATGCACCAATCTATTGTGAAAAAATGGTGGTGTGGTCAAATGTTCCCTACCGAATTTCAAAAGTAAGGGTGGGAATTGGCTCGAACGCCTTCCATACCCGCGTAGCTGAAGAAATAGGGTAGCTGAAGAAGCCTAGAAACTTATTTAACTTATGGGGTTTCTTAACCCGCAGCCGAACGTTTATTTGTATTCAACTATAATACCATCGAGTCCACGGTTTTACAGTGATATTCTGTTCTACAATACTAAAGCCAATTAAGGAAATAGCCGTTTCTGACAAATATTACAAAAACCTCAATAATACGACACCGGCATACGTTTTTCAACGTTGAAGGAAGGGAGATAATTACGGCCAGACGACACTGGCTTGTCGTCCCGTATCGGTTTCGCACAAACCGGCATTTTCGTCACACTAGGTTATAAACACACCACAGAGTTTTACTATATACTTTAACATAATCCCATCCAATAAGGTCAGACTATCATACTTTCACTATCCGTATGAATGCTGTGGGACCTACTTGCACATGACCTGCAACAAGTCTGTACTGGTTCTGCATGAATTAAACAATAGGTTCACTCACTCCTAAGAAAGAAAAATCCAATCTCTAATATTGTTTACATGTTTTGGCCACGGAAACTCTGTTTACATCCCGTGGCCAACAGGTTCAGTGTTTTCCTTTAAATGTTACAAATATACTGAAAAATGGTGTTAAAAGCACCCCAAAATACTCCTCAAGTGCAACTCAGGGGCGGATCCAGCATTTGGGGGTAGGGGGTTGGCCTATTTTCGAGCTTCACGGAGTGAAGCGAGTATGCTAGGGGGTCTGGGGGCATGACCCCAGGACTAATTTTGAAATCTAGATGTCCAGAAATGCACTTTCCTGTGTTTTACGGCATTTTAATTCAGACTCCAACTGGTGGTAAGCTGTGATCTATGTAAGCTCCGTGGCTGAACCCCACCCCTTCAGATCCGCCCCTGCAACTGGACGGTGATGGATCAATTGACTAGTTTCTGCAAGCAAAGAGTTTCTATGGCATAACAAATCTGGCTTATTCTTTCTAACGTACCACTTTTGACTACACAGCGCATGCATATCAGATGATTTAGCGTGGCTAAACCTTGTTGGAAGTGATTTAGCGTGGTTAAACCTTGTTGGAAGTTGTCACAAGGTTAGAAAATACTAAATGGTGAGAACTCGCCAAGGGGTTATACAAAAGTAGTCGTGCGGGTGTATTTAGGTCACATACACAGTTTGCTTGTAAATATTGATCCATCACTACCAAGTTGTACTTGAGGAGCATTTTGGTGTGCTTTTAGCACCAGGTTTCATCATATTTGTAGCATTTATAAGGAAAACACTGAACATGTTGGTCACGTGATGTAAACAGACTTTCCCTGGCCAAAACATGCAAACGATATTGGAGGACATGACGAGATTGGATTTTTCTTTCTTAGGAGTAAGTGAACCTATTGTTTAATCCATGCAGAACGAGTACAGACTGGCTGCAGGTCATGTACAAGTAGGTCCCACAGCATCCATACGAATAGAGAAAGTAGGAGAGTCTGGTCTTATTGGATGGGATTCTGTTTAATTATATAGTAAAACTCTGTGGTGTGTTCTAACCTAGAATAAACCATTTGACTTATATATTTGTTTTACTGTACTACTTTTGACTACACCGCGCGTGAATATCTGATGATTTAGTGTAGTATTCTAACCTATAAGTACACAAATACTCGCTTTTTTAACGTGTTACCGTAAAACAATGCTATTGCAAATAAGTCCTATCTAAAGAACAAACGACTCAATATAAAGTTAAAATGATATCATATATTGAAGTTGTGGCTAAATATAAAGACATAATGCTATCATATAAAGACATAATGCGATCATATAATGAACGTTTGACTTCATACAAAGACATAATGGTATCATATATTGGACTTTTGACTTCATATAAAGACATAATGGTATCATATATTAGACTTTTGACTTTATATAAAGACATAATGGTATCATATATTGGACTTTCGACTCAATATAAATGACATAACGGTATCATATAATGAACTTTTGACTTCATATAAAGGCATAATGGTATCATATATTGGACGTTCGACTCAATATAAAGACATAACGATATCATACAGTGAAATGTAGACTTAATATAAAGACGAATGACATTATATATTGAAGTTTCGACCCACTACAATGACATAATGGTATAATATATTGACGTTTCGACTCAATACAAATACATTATGATATCATACATTGACATGTTGACTTAATATAAAGACAAATGATATCATGTATTGAAGTTTTGACTCAATATAAAGAAATATTGGTATGATATATTGAACGTTTGACTATATATAAATACATACTGGTATGATATATTGAACGTTTGAATCAATAATAAGACATAATGGTATGATATATTGAACGTTTGACTCAATATTAAGACATAATGATATAACATATTTGCATTTTGACTCGATATATACACATAATGAGCTCATATATTGACGTTAGTACTGCATAAAATACTTCATCGTCATATAAGACAGCGATGGCGTTCCATACGATAGCGTGGCTAGCACGTGGCGACTACGTGGCACAACGTGGCACACAGCCTAAAGTTGTATGATATACAGGGTTGACGGTTAACCGTTACAACGCTGAATTCAATTTTGTCGTCTGGTGTATATATTTTTTTATTTTACATTTTTCTCGACAAAAACATGGTTTGACAGCACTTTAGAATAATTTCCAATGGATTTAACAATTCGCTCCCACGAAATAACAATTCGTTCCCACGGGAAGGAATTTATATTCGTGGGAACGAATTGTTAATTCGAGGGAACGAATTGTTAAATTGAGGGATTGAATTATCATTTCGTGGGAACGAATTGTTAATTCGACGGAACGAATTGTTATATCGTGGGAACGAATTGTTAATTCGAGGGAACGAATTGTAAAATTAAGAGAACGAATTGTTATTTCCTTGTAACGAATTAATAACAAATCCATGTCCTCTGCGAGGCTCCGTACAAAAGGCATAATCAAACATGTATGTGTCCTGTTATTCGATCGATTGTATCGTTTTACCCCCGACCGTAATATTTGTATTGGAAACATGTCAATCTTTTTCGGATCTGGGATGTTGGTTCCGGAAAATATTGCTCGGGATAAATTTATACTTGCCATTTCCTTATAACACGTCATTTCCGGCCGTGCAACAACAACAACAAGATCCTAATACTTTATGGTTACATTCCACCATTGGTTGTCACTATAGAGAATAACAGAAACCTTGGTCACCTGGATTTATTTAAAATACATATAGAATGGAATATTTGCTGTCAGACTAGCATTTTCATAATGAATTAGCTTCTGGACAGTAAAATATGAGGAGAAAACAATGTGTTAACAATCATGTTAATTTCCATGACTCGGAAGGATTGCTTGATTAAACAAGCAGACGCTCGAGAATGGATCAACGAATGATTGTCATGTGGCGTATGAATACGTGACATGCAGTAAAATGAAAATTCTCTCAATATTTGTGTTGCAGGAGTAAATGTATATACTTCTAATAATTCCAATCGGAAATGCACCAGTAACCACAAACAGTTAACTCAAAGCAAGCAAAATGTTTCGCACTATTTCTTCATTATGTACTACTTTCGAACACTTAGGACAACACTCGACTTACTGGAGTGAACCCTTATTTGAACACCATGTCGACATAAATATCGTAATACAAAAGGAAGAAAGAAGAAGAAAGAAGAAAAAATACAAACGCCGCCCGACCCTAGTTTTATTCAGCCCGTGTTCTAACAGGACACACGCGTATTGTGTATGCCTAACCACCATCCCGTCCTCTAGCATGTCTAGGCAATACTTACTCTGTTGAGCCGTAGAACGCCGGACACACGAGACACTCAGCAACAACAACAGCAACAAGTTGCCGGCGACTCGTTGGCGGAACTGTACCATTATCCCCGACGTCTTGTATCCGCAATACATAATGGGGCTTAGTGGTCACACAACGCGTAATGTCCGTACTTATTTCAGGTTTGCTTCATAAATCCAACACCTATGTTTAATTAATTACCTATTTAGTTTTAGTTAAGTGTCTTAAAATCGGGCACCCTTGGTGTGTCCCCGGGTGTTCGGATTTGAGTGGCTCAACAGAAATGAAGCGTCTATGAAGTAACTGGTCGTTACGTATTTTGTTTTAACTTCTTTAATTTTCCATTTTCTCAAGGCAAGCATGCAGTAATTGGTTTACTTTGTTAGCCCCTTATTGAACTGACCTCTTTAATTAATTTAATTTCTATTGTTATACATGTATTACAATAAAACTAAAGAAATCAACATAATGTTATTAATTATGTCATGGAAAGATAATATTAAAAATGAATTTGGATACAATTATAAGAGTAATATAATTATGAAAATAAACTATATAATTATATAACGACAGTAATGTTCACAATCATGTTTCATAACGCACTAGTTATGTAATTGCTTGCGTTCATAATAAATGTTAATCTCTGTCATTTAAAGGCACTGCGTCTCAGATGATCGATATAAGGTTCGAAAATTTCCAGCAGTGGGTAAACGTTTGCCGTGCCACTGGGAATTTGCCGTCACGGTGGGAACTGTTTGAACCCCATACACGGCTGTGAGCGATTTCAAACAACGGCAGTCATGTAACAATATGTGCTGTGTTTTATCGTGTTGTGACCTACATGTATATCACAATATCGGTTGATCCAATTCCGAAAACATCTTCGTTGTATTCAAGTATAAACTATCAGAAACAGTGAAACATGTACATGTAAATAGTCGAGATACGTGTAAGCTGGCTATGCATTTTTGCTATACATGTAACGGACACTTTATGGAATATTTGTTATTGTTGTGAATGATCATACAATACCACATTCATGAAGAGGTTTCCATTAGAGAAAATAATTTCATTAAATAATATAAGTAATTCAAAGTAAATTAGTAACCGTCGACTGCAAAATGATTTGTAGCCCGTCAACACAGTGCGTATGTGCTGTGAAACACAGTGCCGTGAAACATTTTTGATAGCCAGTCAATACTATTTTTACATTTTAAAGCCATTTTTAGGTGTTGACGGGATAAATAGAATAGCAGGTTAGTGCCGTGAATGGGAAAAAATATCTCGCGCGGCACGGAAACGGGATGTGCTCGGCAGAGCCGCGCCCATCCCATTTCCTGAGCCTTGCCAGATATTTTTCCCATTCACGGCACTAACCTACTATTCTCTATTTCACCATTATACATATTTGTAATGTAATTGAATTACTTCAGAGTTAAGGACCCGCTATATACCAGTAGCAGCTTCAGTAGCCTATTTTATCAACATTGCAAAGCATACTTTACTAGCAAAGTATACTTTGAGGGAGAAATTTTCAATTTTACGATAAATTTATTAATTTTTATTATACTGAATTTATTACATTATCACAGCCAATTTGGCTGTGATAATGTAATAAATTCAGTATAATAATTCTGCATACTTTTATCATGAAATATATGCATTTGTTAGTTCTATATGAAATAATGCATTTCAGGAAAAATAAATGATTACTCCCTCAAAGTATACTTTGCTAGTAAAGTATACTTTGTAATGTTGATGAAATAGCCTACTGATAATCGTTTGAATCAAAGATAATTGCTGCATAAATGTGATGGAATATATGTATAACATATATGTGAATACTGCCTCGTCACTGTATCCTATACGGCACATGGAGTGGCCAAGTCGGCCATCTTTGTGTGTTCCAGCCATCAGCCAATTTCACCTGTTCTACCGTTTGACAAAGAACTGCAAATGTGAAGTAGAACATATGATATAATGTAGCTAATCACATGCAGAAAACAAGGAGAACGGACTCCTATCAATTACATTACACGAAACTGTAAAATATGTCAGTTTTCTGGACAGGTTTGTGCCTGTGTTTTTTACAACATGAACCACCATTATAAATAGCTCATACACAGAAAATCGCACAGTGTATCACTTTTGCCTGGCAAACCACACAACACATACCAAAATATTATATACCCACTACTGTACTCTGTTATTAGCTATCAAATCCAGTGTCATGTAAGCAGTTACCTGAGTGTATTGTCCCTGGTGTCTACTCACCTACTATGCGAGTAAATATGGCTTTGCCCATGGGTAACGTGTACACTAACATAGGCTGTGCATCAGATTGAAAAGTTTACACATCCAAATTTATTTTGAGATTGATGGGAGAAATGCTCAGATATCTTGTGTTGTGTATAGTTGCTGGCATAATATGTATATATTATGTATTGCACCAAATTTGATTTGGTTTACTGTCATATTATTTGCTGTATGTGTCAAACGCACGAAGTTGTGAAACTGTACAAGGGCTTGTACATACAAAGATGGCGGAGATGGCAACTCCATGCTCCATATAGTATACAGTAACAAGACATATATTCACATATATATGTTATATTCATATATCACATCACTCTTATGAATCAATAATCATTGAAGGCAAGTGTATTTGTTTATGACCTAATACCTTAAATATACATTGATATTTGACGAAAACATAACCTGTGGTGGTCATCTTACGACTGAGTTCAGAAATGCGATGCAAATCTATAAAGGAAATAGTTTATTACTGTCTGTTTCACGAAAGCTGCCCAAATGTTACGGCCATATAAACAATGCAAAAACAATATGTATCTTCGCTAATGTTTAAGAATGAGCCTTCTTTTGTTTCAATATTGATTTTATTGCGAAAGAAAATGTCCCCATGTTAAATCCCCATAGACATCTTCACAAAGTGAAAATGTCTACGGGGATTTAACATGGGAAACTTTTTCTAATTTCAGAAATAGTTAACCGATTTTCAAAATTTAACTTTTGTTTTAGTTATAGAGAATAGTAGGTTAGTGCCGTGAATGGGAAAAAATATCTGGCAAGGCTCAGGAAACGGGATGGGCGAGGCTCTGCCGAGCACATCCCGTTTCCGTGCCGCGCCAGATATTTTTTCCCATTCACGGCACTAACCTACTATTCTATTTATCCCGTCAACACCTACAAATGGCTGTAAAATGCAAAAATTGTATTGACTGGATAGCAACTATGTTGACGGGATAAAGATCATTTCCAAGCTATCTAGCCAGGTTTCGGAGTCAATTTCCAAAAATAAATCGGGTTTTTTTTTTACTCCTCCCACCTCTGTTTCTCCCATGTTAAATTCCCATAGACAAATCAATTTTTCGTAATAAAATCAATATTTGACCAAATTTCACCAAATAAAAACAAGGCTCATTCTTAAATTTTGATAAAATTTAATATTATCGTAAAAACTTTTTTTGCATTGTTTATATGGCCGTCAAATTTGGGCAGGTTGCATGAAACGGACAGAAATCGGTTTCATCATTTTCTGCGCATTTCTGAGACCCGGTGCCTTTAACAGATGCCGTAGACCCATGTACACCGATTTCCTGTTGTCCTTTCTCTTGATGGATATGTAATCGAAGTGCTTGTAATTCGACTTGAAAAGAGAATGCATTGCGTAATATAACATATTAATATGTGAATGCGACAGATTAGGTGCAAATACACCCTTTCACGAATACACTGTTTGCGCGTTCATGTATGAATGACGTTGTGTAATTTGGGTCGTCAGGATAAACATGCTTACCGGTTTATATACCAGTATTTATCATCACCTACTGTCTGTTTCACGAAACCTGTCCATAGTTTACGATATATCCAGTGTAAAAACAATATGTTTTTCGATCATATTAAATTTTAGCAACATTTAAGAATGAGCCTTCTTTTAAAACTAGTC
Source organism: Conchocele bisecta (assembly GCA_029237695.1). NCBI lineage: Eukaryota > Metazoa > Mollusca > Bivalvia > Lucinida > Thyasiridae > Conchocele > Conchocele bisecta. Next base: position 78,305,972 of record CM055269.1, read on the forward strand.
AATTATTGATTTTACTCCTATTACGAAAAAAAGAGATTGTTCTATGAGAATTTAAAAAATAATGTGAAATAGAGCGGGAGACCAAGGAGGAGGAGTCGAAAATGAAGAATTTAGGAATTTGACTCCGAAACTAGATAGCTTGGAAATTATCTAACTATCAAAACAAAAGTTAACATAAGATATAATTCACATGTTAAACCCCATATGCATCTATGAGGATTTAGCATGTGGAAATTGTTTGTTTTTGTAATAAAATAAAAATTTCACCGTTCTTAAATTTTTCTAAAGTATAAGACGAATGTTTATCATGTTTATATAACCAAGGTATATGATCACGTGGTACTAACAACAACAACAAGTACCGATTCAAAGTACGTATTCTTGTATAGTGTCCTTATTACGTAACGGATTTTGATGAAATATGGCGCATCACAATGCGTATTGTTAAGCTGCATTTGGTGGTCTCTGTATGTTCGCCCAAACTTCTGTCGTTTTTGCGAAGAATCGATTTCCGTGTCCGTGTCCCAAAATTAGTTGCATATTAAGTAAAATATAAAATAATATTTACTTTGGAGTGGGCGATGTTGTTGTTGTTGTTGGTGTTGTTGTTGTTGTTGTAACCACGTGATGATGCACCTTGATTACTGTAAAGAAAGAGTTGGCAAATTTACGCGCAACACACAGTAGTCAAATTATACATAAAACTATGTGACTGTGTCTGGAGAATTACCACATATGTGACACGCCATGTGATTTTGTATCTGCGGACATCTGCGTACTTTCATGAAATACGTTTACAAAATTTACAGTATTTTCCGTAAATGGCGTCAAAAGTTGACAACATTTTCAGAGTACATGCGGAATTGACTTTATTTATGAAAAAATAATGTAAATTGTGTGAACGTATTTAATGAAATTACGCAGATGTCCGAAGGTACAAAATCGCATGGCGTGTCTCATATAGTCTGGTCCTCGGTTTCATTTCTCATCTAAAAGACCAGTGAGATGGAAATACGATGACATTATGTGTGGCTGCGACTGGATAAATGGGGCTTAGAGGTTTTGCAACAAGTGTAGATCCGCATCAACATGTGCATCCGCTACAGGAGTGTGCTATCTGATCCGGAGCTAAACTCAGTGTTCACAATTCATATACAGTAAGCGCAATTTCTACAGTCACAGCCACATTTTTCTTACCTATGACGTGGATTGAACCCACTACATATACCTCCGGTATTGAAGACCAATGTTCTGCCATAATACCACAACCTATCCCTTTAGGACCACATTCACTTTGTGGTATGAACGATAAAATACTTCTTAAATCGTACCCATTTTGTTCCCATATTAAAGGTACATGCCCACTCAGTAGGCATACAATGTTCTTTATTTATCCCGTCAACACAGTGCGTATGTGCCGTGAAACACGGTGCCGTGAAACATTTTTGATATCCTGTCAATACGACCTAATCACTGCGTATGAATATGTGCGGTCGCTGGGGTTATTTTTTTGCATTTTAAAGCCATGTGTAGGTGTTTACGGGATAAATAGAATAGTAGGTTAGTGCAGTTAATGGGAAAAATATCTGGCGCGGCACGGGAACGGGATGTGCTCGGCAGAGCCTCGCCCATCTCGTTTCCTAAGCCTTGCCAGATATTTGTTCCAATTCACGGCACTAACCTGCTATTCTCTATATCAGAGACACCATATGAGACAAAAGACTCACCATTACCCCACGCATTGATTTGCATTAGTATACGTTTCATATCAGACGTATTTTCACACTGATATCAAGGATGATAACCGTGTTTCCTTAAAATGTTAAAGGACATTACTATTTATTCTCTGTTCTCTTTATGTTTTGATGTGTATTGATCATACTTGATAATATTATTTTTCAGGTGACTCATTTAATTACAAAATATCATGCCTCATTTGCATATGAAAATAGCCTGATACCACCGCGTGTCACTATCAGTAAAATAAACATTACTAAATGATCTGTATAACGGGCACTCGTAATATTTTTAGAACTGGTGGAATAGTGACACAATTATAGACGTATTTAATGTATATAAACAACAGTTTGTGACTAATGAGTGGGCATGTACCTTTAAATATCTACAAGGTAGTATATGCGCCGTTTTTGCAGCCAAGTAAAGATAGTGAGTGTTCTACCTTGTAGATATATTTGAGTCAAATTAGGTATGATTTAAAAAGAGGCTTTTGTCGTTCATACCACGACGTATCTGTGGGGAGGAGATAAGTATTCTCTCCAATGTAAATTGCATAAATTACAAAAGTAATAATTTACTATGATATTTATTAAGCGTGTTCACGCATTTAATAAGAATGAGGCATAGCTTATATAGCATCGTATCATATAAAATTGGTCAACCAGTTTAATAATACGAGCTCGTATATGAATAATGAATTATTGCTACTACACTTGCTACTGCTCATATTGTTACTATAGTTACTACTGCTCCTGTTGCTAATACAGTTGCTACTGTTTCTATTGCTACTACTACCACTACTATGCTGTATATTGCTACTACTGCCAATACTATACTGTTCCTATAGTTACTACTGCTCCTGTTGCTAATACAGTTGCTACTGTTTATATTGTACTACTGCCACTACTTTGCTGTTCCTATTGTTACTACTGATCTTATTGATACTATAATTACTACTGTACATATTGCTACTACATCTACAACTGGTCCTATTGCAACTACAGTTAATACTGTTCATATATACAGATACTACTGGTCCTATTGTAACTACTGTTTATATTGCTACTACTGTCACTACTATGCTGTTCCTATTGGTACTACTGGTCCTATTGCTACTATAATTACTACTGTACCTATTTATACCACAGTTACTACTATTCATATTGATACTACTGGTCCTATTGCTACTACTATAGTTACTATTTTTCCTATTGCTGCTACTGTCACTAATATACTGTTCCTATTGTTACTGCTGGTCCTATTTCTACTATAATTACTACTGTAAATATTGCTACTACAGCTACTACTGGTGGAACTACAGTTACTACTGTTGATATTGTTACTACTGCCAATATTGCTATTACAGTTGCTACTGTTTGTATTGCTACTACTGTCACTACTATACTGTTACTATTTTTACTACTGGTCATATTGCTACTATAATTACTACTGTACCTATTGCTACTACATTTACTACATTAGTATTGCTGCGACAGTTGCTACTGTTCATATTGCTAATACCGTTAATACTGTTCCTATTGCTACTACAGTTACTACTGTTCATGTTGCTACTACAGTTACTACTGTTCATGTTGCTACTACAGTTACTACTGTTCACTATAGCTACTACAGTTACTACTGTTCATAGTGTTAATACTGCTGATATTCCTACTATATTTACTATTGCTCATATAACAACTACAGTTACTACTGTTCATGTTGCTACTACAGTTACTACTGCTGCTATTGATACTACAGTTACTACTGTATCTATTGTTAATACAGTTACTGCCGCTCATATTGCTACTACTGTTCCAATAGGTACTACAAATACTACTGCTCCTATTGCTACGACAGTTATTACTGTTCCTATTGCTACTACAGTTACTACTGTTTCTATTGCTACTACATTTACTACTGCCCATATTCATACTACAGTTACTACTGTTCCATTGCTGCGACAGTTGCTACTGTTCCTATTGCTAATACAGTTAATAAGGTTCCTATTGCTACTACAGTTACTACTGTTCATAGTGTTACTACTGCTGTTATTGCTACTATATTTACTATTGCTCATATAACAACTACAGTTACTACTGTTCATGTTGCTACTACAGCTACTACTGTTGATATTGCTACTACAGTCACTACTGTATATATTGTTAATACAGTTACTGCTGCTCCTATTGCTACTACTGTGTATATAGTACTACAAATACAACTGCTCCTATTGCTACGACAGTTACGATTGTTCCTATTGCTACTACATTTACTACTGCCCAACTTGATACTACAGTTGCTACTACTGTTCCTATAGGCACTACAGTTACTACTGCTCGTATTGTTACTACAGTTACTGCTTCTCATATTGCTGCTCATACAGCTTATACAGTTGCTACTGCTCATTTACCTACTACAGTTACTACAGCTGCTATTATATTGATACTGCACATATAACTACTACAATTACTACTGCTCCTATAACTACTTTTATTGCTAATACTCATATAACTACTGATATTGCTACTGCTCCTATAACTACTTCTACTGCTACTGCTCCTATAACCACTTCTACTGCTACTGCTCCTGTAACTACTTCTACTGCTACTGCTCCTATAACCACTTCTACTGCTACTGCTCCTGTAACTACTTCTACTGCTACTGCTCATATAACTACTTCTACTGCTACTGCTCATATAACTACTTCTACTGCTGCTGCTCCTATAACTACTTCTACTGCTACTGCTCATATAACTACTTCTACTGCTACTGCTCCTGTAACTACTTCTACTGCTACTGCTCCTATAACCACTTTCTACTGCTACTGCTCCTATAACTACTTCTACTGCTACTGCTCATATAACTACTTCTACTGCTACTGCTCATATAACTACTTCTACTGCTACTGCTCCTGTAACTACTTCTACTGCTACTGCTCCTATAACCACTTCTACTGCTACTGCTCCTATAACTACTTCTACTGCTACTGCTCCTATAACTACTTCTACTGCTACTGCTCCTATAACCACTTCTACTGCTACTGCTCCTGTAACTACTTCTACTGCTACTGCTCCTATAACCACTTCTACTGCTACTGCTCCTGTAACTACTTCTACTGCTACTGCTCCTATAACCACTTCTACTGCTACTGCTCCTTTGTAACTACTTTCTACTGCTACTGCTCATATAACTACTTCTACTGCTACTCGCTCATATACTACTCTACTGCTACTGCTCCTGTAACCTACTTCTACTGCTACTGCTCATATAACTACTTCTACTGCTGCTGCTCCTATAACTACTTCTACTGCTACTGCTCATATAACTACTTCTACTGCTACTGCTCATATAACTACTTCTACTGCTACTGCTCATATAACAACTACTGCTACTGCTCATATAACTACTTCTACTGCTACTGCTCCTGTAACTACTTCTACTGCTACTGCTCCTATAACCACTTCTACTGCTACTGCTCCTGTAACTACTTCTACTGCTACTGCTCATATAACTACTTCTACTGCTACTGCTCATATAACTACTTCTACTGCTACTGCTCCTGTAACTACTTCTACTGCTACTGCTCCTATAACTACTTCTACTGCTACTGCTCATATAACTACTTCTACTGCTACTGCTCCTATAACTACTTCTACTGCTACTGCTCCTATAACTACTTCTACTGCTACTGCTCATATAACTACTTCTACTGCTACTGCTCATATAACTACTTCTACTGCTACTGCTCCTGTAACTACTTCTACTGCTACTGCTCCTATACCACTTCTACTGCTACTGAACTCCTATAACTACTTCTACTGCTACTGCTCCTATAACTACTTCTACTGCTACTGCTCATATAACTACTTCTACTGCTACTGCTCCTGTAACTACTTCTACTGCTACTGCTCCTATAACTACTTCTACTGCTACTGCTCCTGTAACTACTTCTACTGCTACTGCTCCTATAACTACTTCTAACTGCTACTGCTCCTGTAACTACTTCTACTGCTACTGCTCCTATAACTACTTCTACTGCTACTGCTCCTGTAACTACTTCTACTGCTACTGCTCCTGTAACTACTTCTACTGCTACTGCTCCTGTAACTACTTCTACTGCTACTGCTCATATAACTACTTCTACTGCTACTGCTCCTATAACTACTTCTACTGCTACTGCTCCTGTAACTACTTCTACTGCTACTGCTCCTATAACTACTTCTACTGCTACTTGCTCCTGTAACTACTTCTACTGCTACTGCTCATATAACTACTTCTACTGCTACTGCTGCCCTATAAAACTACTTCTACTGCTACTGCTCCTGTAACTACTTCTACTGCTACTGCTCCTATAACTACTTCTACTGCTACTGCTCCTGTAACTACTTCTACTGCTACTGCTCCTATAACTACTTCTACTGCTACTGCTCCTATAACTACTTCTACTGCTACTGCTCATATAACTACTTCTACTGCTACTGCTCCTGTAACTACTTCTACTGCTACTGCTCCTATAACTACTTCTACTATGCTAACTGCTCCTATAACTACTTCTACTGCTACTAGCTCATATAACTACTTCTACTGCTACTGCTCCTATAACTACTTTCTACTGCTACTGCTCCTAATAACTACTTCTACTGCTACTGCTCCTGTAACTACTCTACTACTGCTCATGCATAACCACTCTCTTCACTGCTACTGCTCCTGTAACTACTTCTACTGCTACTGCTCATATAACTACTTCTACTGCTACTGCTCATATAACCACTTCTACTGCTACTGCTCCTGTAACAACTTCTACTTCTACTGCTACTGCTCATATAACTACTTCTACTGCTACTGCTCATATAACTACTTCTACTGCTACTGCTCCTGTAACTACTTCTACTGCTACTGCTCCTACTACTACTTCTACTGCTACTGCTCCTGTAACTACTTCTACTGCTGCTGCTGCCATAACTACTTCTACTGCTACTGCTCATATAACTACTTCTACTGCTACTGCTCCTATAACTACTTCTACTGCTACTGCTCTATAACTACTTCTACTGCTACTGCTCCTGTAACTACTTCTACTGCTACTGCTCCTATACTACTTCTACTGCTACTGCTCCTGTAACTACTTCTACTGCTGCTGCTCCTATAACTACTTCTACTGCTACTGCTCATATAACTACTTCTACTGCTACTGCTCCTATAACTACTTCTACTGCTACTGCTCATAAATAATACTTCTACTGCTACTGCTCTGTAACTACATTCTACTGCTACTGCTCCTATAACTACTTCTACTGCTACTGCTCCTATAACCACTTCTACCGCTACTGCTCCTGTAACTACTTCTACTGCTCATATAACTACTGCTATTGCTACGGCTCATATAACTACTTGGATAGCTACTGCTTCCTAAATAATTACTGGCAATTGCTACGGCTCCATATAACTACTTGGATATCTACTGCTCCTATAAGTACTGCAATTGCTACGGCTCATATAACTACTTGGATTGCTACTGCTCATATAACTACTTCTAATGATACTGCTAATATAACTACTGCTATTGCTACTGCTCATATAACTACTGCTATTGCTACGGCTCATATAACTACTTGGATTGCTACTGCTCATATAACTACTTCTATTTCTACTGCTAATATAACTACTTATATTGATACTGCTCATATAACTACTTCTATTGCTACGGCTCATATAACTACTGCTATTGATACTGCTCATATAACTACTGCTATTGCTGCTGCTCCTATAACTACTACTGCTACTGCTCATATAACTACTTCTACTGCTACTGCTCCTGTTACTACTGCTATTGCTGCTGCTCCTATAACTATTTCTACTGCTACTGCTCCTATAACTACTTCTACTGCTCCTGTTACTACTGCTATTGCTGCTGCTCCTATAACTATTTCTACTGCTACTGCTCCTATAACTACTTCTACTGCTCCTGTTACTACTGCTATTGCTACTGCTGCTATGACTACTTCTATTTCTACTGCTCATATAACTGCTTCTCTCGCTACAGCTCCTATAACTACTTATATCGCTATTGTTCCTATAACTACTTATATTACTACTGCTCATATAACCACATATATTGCTATTGCTCATATAACTACTTTTTTTGCTACTGCTCCTATATCTTCTTCTATCTCTACTGCTCCTATAACTACTCATATTGATACTGCTCATATAACTACTTATATTGCTAATGCTCCCATAACTACTTTTGCAACAAAAATATAGCAACCTGCAATACATACACCTTTATTGTGTCTAATGATCGACCCGAATGAGTGTACTTTTGCCAGTGTGCATATTAATTAGGCAACCACACGCAACAAGTGATATCAATTTGTTCATCACCAAATAGTTGGCAACATGTTAAAGTGACTATCGCTCAGACTAAATAAACTTTGTGGCATTCAGTTATAAGGATATTGTAACGTCCCTTCGTTGCGTCTGTCTTCAAGAATACGGAATTTACCATAATGTCCTGTTCACACAGGGGTTTGGTAGCGGGTCCTTGTGAATCGGGATAATGAAATGGGAATAACTAGCTACTTTGCAATGAAAGAACGACAGTAGCGAACTCAGTATTAATATCTGATATTTTGATAACACATAAAACACAATATTGTGCAACACATACAACTGTATGAGGGTGACAATTCATGGTAACAATAATGGAACCGGGATGATACTCAGGACTATATAAATCAACAGTTAGTATTCGTAGTACATATATGGCAGTCGAGAATAACTAACATAGTAGACCTTCAGCCAGCAATAACCCCCCATTCTCCCCAATGTGGGATTTTTGGTGAGTATGATTTTCGGATTCAGTAGCCTATTGTCTATCAATCCTGGTTGTCTGCGCTAAAAAAACAGCTGGATGAACAAATGGCGGCCATTTTACAAAATGGCCGCTGAACAGTATTATATTGTTTTATTAAGGACTGTTTCAGTCTGTTCAATATTTAACCGGGTAAATTGCTATAATTAAGTCACAATTTGAATGCAAAATGATTTAGAATACATCTTACATTTAATTACATCCGTAAATGTCGATATATTTCAAAATGGCTGCCGAAATAGGCTGTTTTACAAAAAATTTCTGCGAGTCGTGTGCTGTTATGAACAAATACAGACATTAATAAAGTTGAAACACATATACATTGCTTTCCCTCACAACTAAATGGAAAATACAGGAGATAGTGAAGCAATATCCTTCCACAATTGTCAGAACAGCCAAAATGGCCGCCAAAATGTTCGTGTTTTGGTATATTCTTTACTGTATGGAGTTGTTATAAACAGCATTTCATGCACCTATTACATGTATACATACCAGTTTGAGGTATACAAATCAAATCATTTGATAGCATATCCATAGGGATTGTTATGCGGATTGAATGTCACATAGGGGTATATGGAGGCAAATACGTGTATATTAGCTACAAACTACGTGTGGTATGTATGTGCTAAGCAGGTACAATGTAAATATAAGTCTGCATTCAGTAAATAAATGTACACATGGTAGTTGATTGATCATTAGAATGACATTACCCTTTGTCAAACATAGAAATATATACATGTATTCTGACGACACCAACGAGGCAGCAAAATACACAACTGTGATACAATGCGGCAGAAAACGTCTTCCACAAACCTGATCCTTACCGCCTGCGTAAATAGTTAGAATGTCATGTAGACAATAGTGCAATTGCATAGTAAAATCCAAAATTGAATGTGTCTCAATAGAGGCTATGTGAAAGTTTTTAGATGAACAGTTTGATACATTGCATAATCTGTTATGGAGATACGTTATCATTCATGGGGATTTAAACGTATAATGATGATCATATTAGTGTGTGTGGCTACACGTGGTAGATTTACATACTTCTTAAACTGGACTAGATTGATGTTTGAATACCCGGAATGGCTTTTTCAGACTACATACCTACTAATATGTGCTTGTATATATATTTATATAATTATATACATGAGCTTGCATGACATATACATCTTTTCAGAAGTCATACATACGTTTAGCCACATTTGTCAAATATTTATTTCGGCACAGTATGAAATGCAAATATTACATTTAAGCGATGTACTTATGTTGTTATCCGAATGTTATGCAGGTATATGCCAATCGGAGTTATTACAAGTTGATTGCAAACCTATATACGTTTTTTTTGTTGGTAATTTGACACAACAGGTGTAGAACAACACGTGTGCTATAATTAAGAACACCGACTGTTGAAACATATTGGACAAAATAGTGTATGTATGCGTACATAACAGCTATATGAATATAGTGGATATATTTGAAGAGCATATGCATGCTTTTAGAAATATCATGCACCTTCAATGTCTGTGTTTATATGAAAATTATTAAATGGTATATCAACCTTACATGTTAGTAAATGTCACTATTATGAAATCACGGTTAACAAACTATTTACTTACAAAGCCTCACTTACAAAATACAATATCGTCATGGGTGCCTCTCAAATAAGACTAATGGAGCAATATACCTGCATGTGTTAGGCAATGGCCATGATGCATACACTGGTGTGCACTTACACGGGTAATGGATGACGGTCATACACATTGGAACACACATGTTCTCGTATGACACATAGTGTATTTCAGTAGTCACACAAAATTTTCATTTTAACTATATACATGATTTTTTAAGTACAGGTGCCAAATATTTGAATCCTGTTCCTGCTGATGACTCAGAATGACTCAGAATGACTCAGAATGTGTTGAGGGAATATTATTGGAATGCACGATAAGTAGTGTGTACATTATGTGGAACCGGAATATATCACCGTTTCATCGGTTCTACTACCTAATTTTATGTTTATGTCACACAAACTCATTTCCTTGCTGGCTGTCATCTTCAAATTGTATAACAATATATTCGTCCTGTTTTACTCCAGATTAGCTTGCTCGTATTATTTACAGCTATCTTAATGTTCTGTATGTTAGTATTTACTGTGTCATACATGGAGTACTATGTGCTACAAATCATCCATTCAGCATGGTAGAAAAGGTATATTTTCTATATCCAATTTGAAAATTAGTACCTACGACCTATACTATCAACAGTAATAATTATATGTATTTATTTATTTTACTTAATGGTGTTTAAAGTCCTGTGAGTAACAGCTGAGAGCAATAATTATATGTATCAGAGACGTTCATGGTAGAATACACAACATAGTAAACATGTTAATTGTCATGGTTGCATAAATATGAAATTGACATATAGAGAGACGAACAGACATTCATTCTGTATCTGAAATGTATGCGAATAACTAATATGTGGCTGTGACTGGATAAATGGGGCTTATGGGATGTGCGACCAGTGTGGCTCCTGCTCAAATAGCACACCCATGTACCCTGATAACCATATATTCTTGTTAGAAGCACGGTGTGTGTTTCACTGATGGAATGGCGAACCGTGCAGATCCTGATCAGACTGTGCGGATACACAGGCTGATCTGGATCTACACTGGTCACAAAACCCATAAGCCCCATTTCTCCATACTGGACGAAGGCCGGAAGGCCTCGTCCAGTATTCCCGCGACTTTTCCAAGTTTATATCCCCGATAAATTCCACAAAAAGGCCATTCATTCCTTATAATTCCAGCATTTGAAATAAATTCATCAAGATAATGTGTTTATTTTCCGTTTTCTTAAGAATTATTTTAACTGCGCCTCACGATTACGGAAAGTAGTTCGGCCTGGGAGTTTACTGGAATATAAACGTTGGACAGAGACTTGCTACGGGCCAATCAAATGTTAGGGAATTGTGTAAATATTTTTGTGCTGGAATTATTGTATCATATACTGCAGACATCAGATAATCGGCATATATGCAATTAACGTGTATAATGAACACTACTAGGTACAATTGAAACGAAGAAAATACAAAAGTACCATATTTGTATGGAGTTATTAAGGTAGGTGTTTTGCCATTGAAATTTGGTTGGTGGCGTAACAAAACGTGCAAAATTCTTCATTTGAATTAGCAGATATTATTTAATTGAACATTATTCCAGTGTATAGCTATGAACACATAAGAAAAGATAAACAATTTCTAATAATAAAAAAACAGCTGATTTTCATGTAATTTTTCACAATTGCGAAAAGTCCGAGGGTGGTATACATCAAAATGGCGCCAAACATTCATCCAGCGGGTTACAGAGCGCAGACATAATCATGATGCATATTTTCTAATACTGCTTTGGATCTAGGCTGAAAATATTTACCTACCCCTACCCAGAGTAGAACTTTATGAAACATGTCTATTCTTCTAGCAAATTCATCATAGAATTCGAATCCGCGTGTTAAAATTGCGAAAACCGCGGCCGAATATCGATGTTTTGCTGATCTCCATGGCAACCGTTAAATTAACAAGAAATTACAAATAGTTTTAATGTCGATCAGAATGTAACTGTCTTGTCAACTATTCGTGTTAAAAGTAAACATTCGCATTTTTCTGCACCTTTACGTTGTATAAATGTAAAACAAATAGTCTGGTGTAGGTTTTCCAAAACCAAGATGGCCGCCAATTCCAAGATGATCACCATGCCTGAAAATGACCGAACCAACATTATATCACTTCCTATCACTTGATTAGAGCTCATTACTTATACAGTTTCAGCAGATAAAGACATTTACCAAAACCATTAATTATGAGCAGTGAAAATTGAAGACCAGATCCGTTGTTTTGTGTCAAAATGGCCGCCATGAAACATAACGTAACTGCCGGTCGACAGATAATATCTTGAAACATCCTGATTTTCCATAGTTCAACACGGTATGATACCAATAACGATCACAAATGTAAATATGTCATTGATAATAAAACAGAATAAGCAATAACCTAGTATGCAACTTTTTAATTTCATATTTCAAAATGGCCGCCGTGAAGCATCTAGCCATTTATATTTGATATATATATGTTAACGTCCAGTTGCAAAGTATTTTCATTTCTAACCGAATAAGTGTAGAAGCTATCAATATGTGAATCTGTTAATTACATACATATACGAGCAGCACAACTCGTCCGTCAAGTAATTTTATTTTCAAAATGGCCGCTATGAAAAAGATTCTAGCAACTCTTAGGTAAATCATACGTCGAAACTCCCGTTTTATTTGAATTATACATCGTGTTATACAGTTTTATGTGTAAGTGTGATGCCGGTAACGATGTTTTTAAAAGTGTTAGATTTGTCACGGCCTGGGAAATTCGACCAGAAGACTCTGATCAGAGCATACACCGTTCACAATTTAACAAAAATGATGCCGTTTATTTCCCTGAACATCAAGTTGTTACCAGTTCAACCATTGCACGATTCCCACTAATGATCAGGATCTACACAAAACTGTTCATTACCAACCGGCGAAATATGTGACTTAGCTTTTTGTTTCATTTTCGATATACCCACGGTGGAACAATCATGTAGCTTTAATTGTCGGGGGATACTATTTTAAAGCATCTAAATCATGAGTGCCATGTGAGACTGTTAGATATAACAGTATTCTATCAGCTGCTGTGTAGCATATCGGCAAAAGGTCTTGATTTGTGGGATTTGTTGTAGCTAATAATGTATGCTAACGCCTGATAGAATGGGATATAAATTAATAGCTTGATGAAAATACTCATACATAAAGTACAAGTTCATCATCATGTAGTTCCCCTGTAGGTATTGGATGTGCCTATAACTTAACAATAATACAATAATCGTCACTTTTAATCGATTGGATATAATTCAAACAATTGTTTTGAGAACACATTTTACATTGACACATAACATGTTATAACTTCCTCATGAATGAGGATATACCGGATGATGACGATTTCCGTCCGTGTATCCGTTAGTCCGTCAGAGCGTCCGTCCGTAAGGTTTGCGTTGAAGTTTTCGGGTACCCATTATCTCTGCAGCCTAAGTCGGATTGACTTCAAACTGCCTTTAACTCGTTATCATCATCCATATTTTCATTTTATACCCCATCAATGCGGATTTCATTCCCAATGTCAAGGTCAATGGACTGAAGAAATATTTGAATGTCGGACCAGGCTGCGGCCGGGCGTATCGGTGAGCCCCTGCCCACTTGCTCTAGTATAGCCATGTATATGCATATGTGAAATAGAGGTCAGAGAAAACGGAGAGCCCAGTTAAAACATACGCAACTCATAATATATTAAACATCATACAGTCATAGTCGTAAGTCTGTTGAACATATGATAGCATATGATAGATTCACAAGAGATCGAATCTGATGGCAATGCCATATACATTCCAATAGTATTATGTGTTTGTCATATCAAACTGTCTGTGCGTGGCTTAAACAGTCTGCAGGCCAATCGATTGTGTTTCCAGATAATTATTTTCGAATACATTGTGTTAGAAATGCGTCTATTGAAATTGTATATAATCTCATATTCGGCTATCAAAGTTACATTATTGGACAATACTTATATTGTCATGTTTGAATAATTAACCCATTGGACGCAGAAACATGCTTCACAACCATACTAGCAAATATACATAATATCTGTGTGTAGTTGTATAAATAAAGTGTTACATTTGAAATCTCATATGGCAGTCACATGCACCTGGACTTCGGTAAAAGATATTCGGTGTTCTGGCAAACTATTGAGGTACAAGAAACCGTATTGTGTTATGATAGAAGGGGTTCTGGTATAATTATATATTTCTGTTGATCAACTAATGTGAGTGGAATTTATAGTATAACAACAAACTTGGTGGTGTCCAATTGGTTGTAGTTAAATATATATGACATTGCTAATATGTTAAATTTATGAATATTTCTCAGTGGCCTATATGTACTAGATGGACACACATGTCTGGTGGTCATACGAAAAGGCTTCACGACAGCACGTACACGTACATTTATTGAAATTCTACATATTTTATCGAACACATGATTATATATTTTAGTATATATAACTACTATTACTACATATCTCTCATGGGCTTAATAGTTTTCTTCTCGAAATGAATGTTTGCACAAATTCAATAATCATGTGTACATCGTTTTTTCGAAAACACATTTAGTGACAGTAAATATACTAATAGTGTCCAAGTTATGATAACATTTTAAGTGGAATGTGACGGTATGCAGTATTTTTTGATAAACTTGAGTGTGCTGGTGAGCTACGTAGAGATGTGTCACTCATAATAGTCCCGTACATATAATTTGATTAAGCCGCAATTACAGGATTTGCAGCTGCTATTATTTGTTTAATTGTGTATGTTAATTATTTGATATGTTACTGTCGGCTAAAAGTCATAAATGGTTTTAGTCCATACATTCATACGAGTGTACAGTATCAATGAAAGTGAAACTCATTCATCGGTGACACATATATATTCACTGCCGAGCTAACACAATAACGGCGCTTTTCTCGCAGCTGTTAGAATTTACAGTTTGCCGTGTACATAAATTAAATGTATTGTGTATGAGAAATGAATATTAATCCTGCAGGCAAAACGTGTAAACAGTTGACTAGTTGATGCACTCGCGAAATAATTGAAATGAACGTCAATGTATAACATGTGCCAGTCTACTCCATGCTGATATTATTTGTTTGTAAATGTATATGTATTCTGTTTCTTGTGGAGCGAAATCTGATACACACGATGTACTTAATATAGACAAATACGAGATTGATAATAATTATTGTACACTTATAAAAAATAGTATTTCATTGTACACATTTGTGAATGAACAAATGAATTTGCATAACCTAGTGTCGATAACTGTTAAATAATGTCATATTGATAAGATGTATACTTATATATATACATGCACAAGCGTAAATAGGACAAATAGCAGAACATTACATTATACATGTACATGTACATGAAATATTCTCAAAATATGGGAGCCATTTTGAATCTCTCTCTAACATATAATAGGAACGATGGACGACAGGGAAACATATCACATGATACATTGTATGTATCTATGAACAGACAAATGCTATAATAAACAATGTACATATACACAGTCAGATGTTTAGCTCGGACATTGATAAAACAAACATTTGGCGGCCACTTTGTTTTTTCTTAATTATGATGTTCTTACTTGATCATCATAAAAAGGTTGCACTTGTTGCTACCTATGCGTTACCACATAATGTTACCCCATTATTTAAGGTAGGCGCAAGTTTCAGATTTGTAAATGCATATATGATGATGTGTCTTGTATTATTATACAAACTCAATTCAAAGGGGAGTAACTCACTACTAAGTGCTCACTGTAAACATTGTAAGGTTCTGAACGCCAACAGCATACACATTATTATCTTAAATACCAGTAGTTTATGTAGATACGTACATGTAATTTAAATAAATATGAATATTTTATAAGAATTACCTGAAAACGCTATTAATTAGCGAATTGTTGCTGATTAGTTAGAATATCGGTTGCCCTGGTTACGCCAGATTTTGTGTAATTTGTGACATTAACAGATAAATATAAGCACGAGTCAAATATATGTGCATCCTATTAATGAAATCATCCTTCACAAGTTTATTAACAGTATTAAACACAACAACTGTTTACATTTTGTCTGTATATTTTCCAGTCCGAGAATTCAGAGAATTCACGGTTACCATGGAAATGTCCAAAATTATGGATTCCGCTGCTGTTTACGCAATTCGGTTTCTACGATGCATTTTACATAAGGATATATGCATTTCATAAAGTTTCACTCTGGGTGTGGGGTAAATCGCAAAATAAACGTCGTACAGAATGTTTCCCAAGGAAATTGTTGCTGATTTGTTAGAATATCGGTTGCTATGGTTACCATAATCGTTCGTTTAATTTCTGAAATTTACATATAAATATAATCCCGAGTGAAATATACGTGTATCCTGTTAATACAATCATATTACCACAAGTTTATTGACAGTAATCATTGCAACAACAGTTAACATTTTTGACTGTACTTTTTCCATAGAGAATTTACGGTTACCATGGAAGTGTCCAAAATTACGGCAATCGGCCGCGGTTTACGCAATTTTAACACGCTGATTCGGTTTCTACGATGCATTTCACATAAAGATATATGTATTTCATAAAGTTCTATTCTGGGTAGGGGTAACTCGAAAAATAAGCGTCGTACAGAAACCTGTCCAATAGGGTATAAAGCGTACAAGCTCGGACCTAGACGGGAATCGCGAGGCTATCATACATTATGCTGGGTGTGGGAGTTACACAACGGGGGTGGGAGGGGGCGCGATGCTAGGGTTGGGAGTCACACAGCAGATGGGCACGACTTAGGGGTGGGGATCACACAGCAGGGATTGGAGGGGGCACGAAGCGGGGGTGGGGATCACACAGCAGATGGGCACGAAGCAGGGGTATGAATCACACAGCAGGGGTGCACGAAGCAGGGATATGGATCACACAGCAGGGGTGCACGAAGCAGGGGTATGGATCACACATCAGGCGTGCACGAAGCAGTCGTCGGGAATCACACAGCATGAGTGGGAGGGGCACGTAGCTGGGAATGGGGAGTCACATAGCCGGGGATCACGAAGCAGTCGTCGGGAATCACACAGCATGAGTGGGAGGGGCACGTAGCTGGGGATGGGGAGTCACACAGCCGGGGTCACGACGCTGGGGGGGGGATCATGACACTAGCTGAGTGGGGGACGCACAACTAGCTAGGGATCATGACAATGGGGTGGGAATCACACAGCAGTGGTGGGAGGGGGCACGAAGCTAGGTGGGGAGTCACACATCTGGGGGTCACGAACCTTGGCTCGGGAATCGTATCGCACTGGGGAAAAAGTGGGTGGGGTAATGGGATATTGGCATTGTCATTGTTCCAGCCAATATTAATAATCATTAAGGCCCAAATCACGCTTACATCATCACATAACGACTAACGGACTAGTGGTAACATCATCGGTGAGCAATGGTTACATTGGTGGATATTTGAGTCTTGAGAGTTCTGAGACGCGAGTTGCGTCTCGAGTTGCGTCTCTCGGGACAAAGTCGACAACTGACAGATTTCACTCCTATTTATAGCCGTTCAGAAACAACGTGTTCCCACACCCTGCTATCGCACTTGTTACATTTTATGCTGCTGCCAATAGGTGATCAAATACAATATCCGTTCATGAAAACATGACCGAAATTCAAAATGGCCGCCTTTTTTTTTATAAAATACGTCTAAATTGAATGTAAATATTGACTGAAATATGCTAACGCCACGACATTTGTCTCCACTAACATGCAATGGATATCGTGTGATGTATAATAACATTGCGATACAGTGAAACCAGATTGTTAAATCCAAGATGGCCGCCGTTTGTCTTTCTGCATTAACTAAATATTCTGTAACAGTTTGCATATATGCAGCAAAACGATATGTTATTACTCAGGAATTTGTGTACTTATTCTTGAAAGCACCTATCATGTTTAGTTTCTATTTAAAATGGCTAATAACTAAGGAAACACGCACTAATCAGTTAATAAAGTTTATAAAATATAATTTGTATTTATCTGTATTTATTTTTTGATATGCAATGATAATACTTTATAATCTGTCGAAAATATTATTTTTTCAGGTGGCGCATTTAATTAGAATAAATAATTAAAAAAATAGCATGTCTCATTTGCATATGAAAATAGCCTGATACCACCGCGCGTCACTATCAGTAAAATAAATATTACTACATGTAAATGAGGCACTCGTAAGTTTTAGAACTGGTGGAATAGTGATACAATTATACACTTACATATTTCTGGAAAGTCCATTGTGTGCCTACTGAGTGGGCATGTACCTTTAAACCAGTCTAATACGGAATAACTACACAACTTGATAATTTGAGCAAACAAGAATTCCGCCATGAAAGGTATGTCGTGCCTGCCGATGCATTTGATTGTACATAATATGAGCATGGGCATGTGCTAAAGTAAGCATCACAAAACCATCAGAGAAATGCATTACATGCTTTAAACACGAAAACGGTCAACAGTACTAGTGAGTGTGTTCCAAATGCTCACATATATCGAGTTTCAAATATTGGAGCACTCCGTAATCAGTAATTTTAAAGTTATAGCATGATAAAGAAACTTGTACACACTTTTTGACATAAAACTTATTGACTGATTGGAATTTAACGGCCTATCAACAGCTAAGGTCATTTATTTAAAGCCGGGCCAACGTGTTTTTCAATTTTCTGCATTCGGGGTGGGGGGGTCCCAAAATCAGGACGGAATATTTACATCGAACAAATATAATATATTGAGCCCTAAACTTAGTACAACCTGACATGGTGCCAGGTCCATAAATAATAATTTCCACAAATAATCATAAATAATAATTTCCACAAATAATCATAAATACTAATGTCCACGAATAATCATAATACTCACAGAAGGGGTATAGCCCGCTGAAATTGTCACATACAAGAATGCCAACGACGTACGTGAGGGCCAAACCAGGTATCCGGTCGGGATTCCCGTAAGGATGAACCCCGATCGTTAAATTATTTCATCGCATATTCCCACCTGTGACCCACTTTTGATATAAAGTGTTTCCACAAATACATGAAGGCCAAACGATGAAAGTCATCTTAATGGCGGCATGAGTGTGTTCCAAATGCGTACATGTATCAGGTGTCTAAGTGTCTATGAAGCAATTCACCAAGTAATATCAAAGTTATAAATTGATGAAGAAACTTGTACACGTTTTGACGCAAATAAATGCCTACGTGTTTCCACAACAGTGTGAATGTCAAATGGGCAAGGTCATGCATATGGGTGCATGAGTATGTTCCAAATGCTTACATGTATCAAGTGTCCAAACATTGGAGCAATCCATCAAGTAATATTAAAGTTATATGCCGATAAAGAAACGTGTACAAAGTGTTTGACGCAAAAATGGCTTGTGTTTCCGCAAAAATGTGAAGGTTAAAAAGGTGAAGGTCATGTTAATTGGGGCATGAGTGTGTTCCAAATGCTCACATGTATCAAGTGTCCAAATTCGGAAGCAATCCATAAAGTAATATTAAAGATATATATGATGATGAAGAAACTTGTACAAACTTTTTGACACAAAAAAATGGCTAAGTGTTTCCGCAAATATATGAAGGTAAAAAATGCCCTGGTCATGTTAATTGGGACACGAGTGTGTTCCAGAAACTCACATGTATCAAGTGTCCACATATTGAAGCAATCCGTCAAGTAATTATTAAAGTTATATAGTGATGAAGAAACTTGTCCAAACTTGTTGGCATTTGTTGACGCAGATGACGGACGGAAAAGAGGCGACTACAGTTCTGCTAAAGCAGGCGCAACAAAAACTGCACATTTCCCATGTGTTATATGTTACCTTATAACCAGATAACACAGTATGTATTGCATTTTCAGTACAGTCTGGTGAGGGTCTATACTGTTCACAATTTGATCAGTGATTCATTTTACATTAAGCAAACACTGAATGATGTTTAGGCTGTATCATCTGCGTCTGATCAGGATTTCTAAATTGGACAGGAATTAATAATGAAATAAATCTTGCGTTGTCTAATGTCATGATTTGTAATTTATTTAATGGTGTTTAACGGCCTGTTAATAGCTAATATAAGGCCATTTTAGGCCGGGCTAACATGGTAGAATCCCAAATTTCACCTGTTGTGATTGTGGGGAAAACCCAAATCAGAACTAAATATGTACGAACAAACATATATTTATATTCAACCCATAAATTAGAATAACCTGACCTGGTGCCAGGTTCTCACCACACCAGAGTCATTTAGCCCCACTACCTAAAAGTAATACAATTAGTATTAAATCTTACTACTTTTATAATGGGTCTAACCGGATTCAACTCTCAAGTAACAAGGAAGCAAAACATGCACCTGGGGGCTAAACCAGGGATATCAGAATTCTGTTAATGATGAAACAAATTGTTAAATTTACCAATTTACAAACCGCCAATTCCATGAACTGCAATGAAGCTGTCCCTTAATTATAACCCTGCGATACGACTACATAATAATTATTACCAAACATCATTATCAAATTACATTGTAGTTGCAAAGGTACTGCATTTTACGATGTTTTTTCTATATAGCTGTGACCCTGATCATGACATTTAATGTTGGAATGTATATGATACCAAAGTAAACTGGAAAAGGTGGCATCACGTATCAGTTTATGGCGAAAGGTTGAAGAGCTTTATTTTTTATATCCAACGGTGAACATCTTGATAGCCATCTTAGATTTCTCAAATTACTGAATGATTTCCTCCTGAACAACCACATCGTATATAGACGGGAGTGCACGTTGTAAGAGGGAGCACTGCATATTTCACACGCAGGTTGAAGTAACGGAACGGACCAATGTCTATAAATACATTAACTATATATGGAAGAGTCCTGGTGCCAATGCTGAAATAGTTTTTATCTCCTAATTATGAGATACTATCTCCTAATTCCTAATTAGGGTTTACTATCTCATAATTAGGACTTACTATCTCCTAATTAGGGCTTACTAACTGATTCAATGCGTTCAATTTAGACGTTCTTTTATCGAAAAATGGCGGCCATTTTGAATTTCGGTCATGTTTTCATGAACGAATATTTTTGAAAATTAATTTATTGATTTCTATGCATGCCAGTACATGGGAATAGACACCAAAATCATGTTTCTAACATGATCAGGTACCAAGTTAGGCCAATTTTAAGATTTGACCTATATTCACGGCGGCCATCTTGGATTTCCATGGATACCGGGAGTTGAAAATGAGATAGAGCGTGTGTCTTTGGATAAAAGTTTTCTATTGTCCTAGGGAACTTCCATACCAAAGGGCATGTTTGCATCAGAAAGTGAAGTAAAAAGTCAATTAACACACCTACTATACGTTAGCATAAATTAATTAACCCTTAGAATGCTGGGAACGAAACTTGTCTGCTGTTGTTTTATGTTTTGCATTTTTCTCAATAAAAACATGATTTCACAGCATTCTAAAGTGCTGTCAAAGTATGTTTTTTTATATGAAAAATGGAAAAGAAAAAATAAGCAGCAGACCAACTTTTTATTCAGCAGTGTAAGGGTTAAACGGTTATACAACGGTAATCAGTTGCAATTCTACAGGACAACCGTGCTAATTGTTTTCTACATTATGTCATAATGTATAAAAATAATTTACACCATCCAAACTGGGCATATAGTGGAAACTTTCTAAACCTGACACTCTTGAAGGTCCCCTGATGTCAAGTTTAGATAGATACAACTGTAATTCATTGCACACTGCAAGACTTGCGATACAGATCAATTACAGTGAAACTCCAACACAATTAAACACACAAGTTTTATATTACGTCCGGGTCAGACTGTGTACATGGTTGGTGATCAATATACTTACGGCATGTGACATGCTAGATTTGTATATGGGCCGCGCTCTGGGAAAACCAGCCTTAATGACAACGTCATGAAAGGCTGAAAATGACGTCGCAAAGTTACGCATAAATTTACCAACGTCACGTCGGATTTTGACACTTGGAATTATTGCGTCATTGCAACAAGTTGTCCTATTTATAGCCGTACGCTTTACGGCTCACAACTATTTTAATGTTGGATATGCGTGGCAGAATTGTACCGTTGATTTCATAGTGGTTCAGATAGTTGTCTTTTTTTTCGGTTTCCTTCAAGGAAACACGTAGTAATTCTGTCGATTATTTTTATACAAATGGGCATATTGCATTCAATATTTTATGATTTTTACATAGGGTATACCTATGTATAGGGATCGCCTCCGACAGTTAGCCACGCCCCAGACCCCCCTCGATGCGGTGGTAGGTAGTGATATATTGGAGTAACCATAACAACAAAATGCATTGTGTTACTTAACGTTTAACTGTCATACGCAACCGCTAATTGAAAATAATATTATGAAAAACTACTTGCACTGCACAATATCGGATGTTCTACGTACAAAATACATCGGATTATTTTGTTGCGCGTGATTTGCCCCCATTTGCAGCACAAATCGTGCTGTCATCGCTAAATTTAGTAACAGTGTTAACTCCCCTCCGAATACTCTCCGAAACAAGCGACGCGTTTAACACACAAACTACATCAAGTTTGACCTTCCGGCAGCCTATGTTTAAGCTCACCCGACACCTGTGCGAAACAAAACTCGCACGTGTAGGTATAACTGATGTTTAATCCTCATTCTCTCTCTCTATCGATGGATTTACAGTGGATTTTAGTGACATTCCTGAATTCGGCCTGATTGACATTTGTCTATGGTGGCCAATACACGCAAACTTTGAGTGTCAATTCTACGTTCAGAGAAGGGGGTCAATAAGTCAGTATTTAAGGTGATAACTTACAGTCAGGGAACAAATTAATAACAGTATAACACATCCAGCGTATATTAATACCCATATTAATGCAAGTACTGAAATACGACAAAATAAAATCTAACAAGTTTGGGCTTCAATACATTGAACATTTTGTCAGCAGTTTCCCCAATGACGTCATTTGTATGTTTTAATATACTCGATCCGGGGCCAACTATTTCATTCACAAAACAGAAGTAAACTTGGCGATGTACCGATAAGGCATTTTCAGGCGCGACACCGCTTCCGTGGCGGAATTATTGTAACTATTGCTCTTCAATCAGTTTTCAATATATCTATAATGATCATAGATATCTGGAATCTGTATACTTGAATTGATGATGTCTTGTATATGTGTTACCGTATCTTTCTGATATTGCTATGCATAATCTGTAATGGTGTTGAATGTTTTTGTACATACTGTAGCAGTGCATACTCAACTTTAAGTTGTGCCATATCAATAGTTTACCCCTTAACCATTAAAACGCTGAAAAATAAAATTGCCGTCTGCTCATTTTGTATATTTTAATCTCTTTAAAAACCTGTTTTGGCAGCGCAGTAGAATCGTCTCGTTATGTTTTTAAGGAGAAAATATAAAAATATTTAAAACAGCAGACGACAATTGTCGTTTCCAGCGCTTTAAAGGTACATGCCCACTCAGTAAGCCCAAAATGTCATCTATAGGAATTAAATAAGTGTATAACTGTGTCACTATTCCACCAGTTCTAAACGTTACAAGTGCCCGCTATACAGATATGATCATTTAGTAATATTTATTTTACTGATAGTGACGCGCGGTGGTATCAGGCTATTTTCATATGCAAATTTTTTAATTATTTATACTAAAGAAATGCGCCACCTGAAAAAATAATATTTTCGACAGATTTTAAAGTATGATCATTGCACATCATAAAATAAATACAGAGATTAAATAGTAATGTCCGTTAACATTGTAAGCAAACACGGTTATCGCCCCTGATATCAGTGTGTAAATTTACGTCTGATATAAAATGTATAATAATGCCAATCAGTACGTGGGATAATGGCGCATGAATGTTTATTTTGCCAGGAAATGTCTCAGATGATGTCTCTGATGTAAAGAACATTTTGTACCTACTGAGTGGGCATGTACCTTAAAGGGTTAATGAAACTGCAACACCAACAATCAATCAATCAATCAATCTAGTTTAATCTTGTAGTACCCTATGTTCAGTACATTCAGTACTTTGATTATAATATATTATATGGACGACTTGTGAAATGACATTTGAAACTAAATAATCATACGACCGGTATTTTTAGATAACACATAACAAAATCAGTTGTATGTAATCATAATGCTAATATTTATTTTCAACTGTATTTATATATGTATATAACAATTACAAACGCGAGAACAATAATTGTAGTCGGCGTAGATGGAGGCGTCTGCATGTTTCTTAATTTGGGTTGAAACCGGAATACTCAAAGAAAACAAACTTAACCTGTCTGGCGACAACCATCAGATATATATGTACTTACAACTTGAAGATCGAACCCGGTGCGCATGTGTGCGCTCTTTACTAATTGTGCTATACGGTCCCGTTCAGATTAGAGCGGGGTCGGGTGTTTTCGGCCGTCTAAGACGGAACCGTACACACTGTACAAACTCAGTTCCGATTTTGGGATTTTCCCCTATTTATTTATAGATTGCATTACACATTTTGATGAGTCACGCTAACTTTCATTTGAACGTGACAAGCCTTAAGTATAAGTTAGATAATGTATTCGAGTCGAAAATTGTTAGTTAACAGCGCATGGGGGGAATTTAGGAGGCCGGAAATCGTCAAGCCGCTAGGCGAGACGGATTTCGGCCGCCTAAAATCCCCCCACGCGCTGTTAACTAACCATATTCAACGAGAAGACATTATCTAACTAATGTGATGCACGGTACGGCGGAAACCTGAGATAAATAGGATATATGTTGCAGACTTTGTTACATGTATAAGTTTAATACAAATACAATTAATAACTTCAAACTCTATTTCCAGACACTCTCCTTGGTTACCCCGCTGTCATTCAGTGTTCCGGAGACATGCACCCAATGCCTCGCGGTCACATGCTGGTTCACGACATGACAGAACCGTATTACTCCGCTTGCAGTCACTGCTTAACCAACCCGGCCTGCATATATGCGCAGTCTGATCAGTGTCTACATTATTCGGTGTTCTGATATAGAGCCATCTGGGGGGCGCCATAGATGTTTCTGACCGCATTCTCCAAATTCGTATTGTGTCGTGTGTGCCGAGGTTGAACACAGCTCAACTCGGCATCGACCAGTCATTATTTTCTGATTTCGATTAAAAAAGAACAGAATACATGTACTCATATCATAACACGACGGAAATTATAGTCATTATTGGTAGATGGTAAACTAACCCGAATGTTTTGCACAGACAGTGATCTCACCAGGTTACCGCACTGTTGAGATCAAAGGATTTCGTCGCATCCGTGCAATAACTTATTAATCGATTTTCAAAAATTTAGACACACTCAGGTAAATCTGCATTCATGTATTCATGACTTAATTATGTGTGACGTAGATCTACATATTGCATGATCATATTTATGAAAGATCTTGGTTTACAGATTTCGTTCTATGGAAAACGATTTAATTCGTATTGGCAATACTTTCTGCACTGTTTGTCCAAATTTAAAACTCACGGGGAATATAAGATATCAACTTAGGCTTAAACGCGTTTACTGATGGGGGTCGGTTAGTGCCGACGGTCGGTTAGAACCGACCCCGCTCTACGTGAACGTATGCCCGCAACCGTTATAATTTTGAAATTGTCAGAAAAATAATCCTATCACAGATAAAAATTATGGTAGTGCTAATTACTCGGCTCCTGGTATATCCTGATATATCGCATCATGTTGACACTGGGCCAAACATGTTTTATTATTTAGTATTTAGTGTGTTGGTATTGTGTCACAGGCATATTTACTGCGAACATAATTGTAGCCACCGGGGAGGGGTGGGGGGGGGGGGGGGTCCGTTTCACTAAACTTCGTACGACTAAAATGTTCGTAAGTGCAAATCTAGGATCGTCTGGATTTTAACAACTAATACATTCCACTTACTAAATAAATACGCATGTTGTCGCGCAACAAACGAAAATAACAAACATATGAAGGAGTATATAAAGTATGGTTGATAAATGCGTACATTTATAAAATTTGAAGAAACTTACATATAAAAAATAAGTACCGGTGTCACAGGAAATTCTCCCCACTGGAAATCTTCCCCTCCCCCCCCGCGGGGGAAGTTTCTTTCTTCCCCGGGGGGGGGGGCGGAATATTTCCAGGCTCGACCCTGGAAATCTTCCCCCGCGGGGGGGGGGGGGAAGATTTCCAGGGTCGAGCCTGGAAATATTCCGCCCCCCCCCCGGGGAAGAATTTCCTAAGAAATTCTCCCCCCCGGAGGGGAATATTTCCAGGCTCGACCCTAGGAAATTCTCCCCCCACCCTGGAAATTCTCCCCCCACCCAAATGTTTGTGTTTGAATGCTACAAAGCAGAATTATTTCCCACCAAACATGTGCACACACGCACAATGTATGCCATTTGGTAGTATAAGAAAGGGGAACATAAAAAATCCATCACACCCCACCCCAATCTACCATATGCATAGTGTAAGTCCCTTGATAGACAAGAATATCACAAGATTTCTGATCATGTCAAAATTTTTGTGTAGAACAGTTAGCATGTGACGCATATTGGCGGGGGGGGGGGTGGGGGGGGGCGGAGATTTTCCTAGGAAATATCCCCCCCAACCATCTACCATAAGCATAGCAGATGTGAATGCCTCTTTGTAGACAAGAATAACCCCCCCCCCCCTCCCTCATGATGAAATAATGTATGTTGGTGTAGAACAGATAGCATTTGGCATGTATTGAGGGAGGGGGGGGGGGAGATTTTCCTAGGAAAATATCCCCCCAACAACTAACATATGCATAGCGTAGACAAGAATAACCCACGATTGGGGGAGTATTTCTGATGAAATAATGTATGTTGGTGTAGAACAGATAGCATGTGGCATGTATTGGTGGGGGGGGGGGTAGAATTTTTTCCTAGGAAATATCCCCCCCCCCAACTACCATATGCATAGCGGATGTGGATGTCTCTTATAAACAAGAATAACCCACGATTGGGGGAGTATTTCTGATGAAATAATGTATGTTGGTGTAGAACAGATAGCATCTGGCATGTATTGGAGTGGGGGGGGGGGAGATTTTCCTAGGAAATATTCCCCCCCCCACCCAACTACCATATGCATAGCGGATAATGTGGATGTCGGTTTGTAGACAAGAATAACCCACGATTGGGGGAGTATTTCTGATGAAATAATGTGGCATGTATTGAGGGAGGGGGGGGAGAGATTTTCCTAGGAAATCCCCCCGCCCCCGCCCCCCCCCCCACCAACCATCTACCATATGCATAGCGGATGTGAATGTCTCTTTGTAGACAAGAATAACCCCCCTCCCTCATGATGAAATAATGTATGTTGGTGTAGAACAGATAGCATTTGGCATGTATTGAGGGATGGTGGGGGAATTTTCCTAGGAAATATCCCCCCCCCCACCCCCCCCCCCAACTACCATATGCATAGCGGATGTGGATGTCTCTTTGTAGACAAGAATAACACACGATGTGGGGAGTATTTCTGATGAAATAATGTATGTTGGTGTAGAACAGATAGCATTTGGCATGTATTGAGGGAAAGGGTGGGGAGATTTTCCTAGGAAATATTCCCCACCCCCCCCCCAACCAACTACCATATGCATAGCGGATGTGGATGTCTCTTTGTAGACAAGAATAACCCACGATTGGGGGAGTATTTCTGATGAAATAATGTATGTTGGTGTAGAACAGATAGCATGTGGCATGTATTGAGGGAGGGGGGGGTGAGATTTTCCTAGGAAATATCCCCCCCCCAAACCCATCTACCATATGCATAGCGGATGTGAATGTCTCTTTGTAGACAAGAATAACCCCCCCTCCCTCATGATGAAATAATGTAATAATGTATGTTGGTGTCAAAACAGATAGCATTTGCCATGTATTGAGGGAGGGGGGTGGGGAGATTTTCCTAGGAAATATTCCCCCACAAACCAACTACCATATGCATACGGATTGGAATGGTCTCTTTGAAGACAAGAATAACCCACGATTGGGGAGTTAATTTCTGATGAAAATAATGTATGTTGTGTAGAACAGATAGCATTTTGGCATGGTATTGAGGGAGGGGGGGGGGAGATTTTTCCTAGGAAATATTCCCCCCCCCACCTACCAACTACCATAATTCATAGCGGGATGTGATGTCTCTTTTGTAGACAAGAATAACCCACGTTTGGGGAGTATTTCTGATGAAATAAGTTATGTTGGTGTAGAACAGATAGCATGTGGCATGTATTGGTGGTGGGGGGGGGGGGGAGTAGATTTTCCTAGGAAATATTCCCCCCCCCCTCCACCAACTACCATATGCATAGCGGATGTGGATGTCTCATCATGAGGAGGGAGGGGGGTTATTCTTGTCTACAAAGAGGAAAATCTCCCCCCCCCCTCCCTCAATACATGCCAAATGCTATTTTGTTCTACACCAACATACATTATTACATCATGAGAGAGGGGGGGGGGAGGGTTATTCTTGTCTACAAAGAGACATTCACATCCGCTATGCATATGGTAGATGGTTGGGGGGGGATATTTCCTAGGAAAATTCCCCCCCCCCCCCCACCAATACATGCCACATGCTATCTGTTCTACACCCACATACATTATTTCATCAGAAACACTCCCCCAATCGTGGGTTATTCTTGTCTACAAAGAGACATCCACATCAGCTATGCATATGGTAGTTGGGGGGGATATTTCCTAGGAAAATCTCCCCCCCCCCCCCCTCCCTCAATACATGCCAAATGCTATTTGTTCTACACCAACATACATTATTTCATCATGAGGGAGGGGGGGGGGTTATTCTTGTCTACAAAGAGACATTCACATCCGCTATGCATACGGTAGATGGTTGGGGGGGGATATTTCCTAGGAAAACTCTCCCCCCCCCCCTCCCTCAATACATGCCAAATGCTATTTGTTCTACACCAAATTACATTATTCCATCATGAGGGAGGGGGCTTATTCTTGTCTACAAAGAGACATTCACATCCGCTATGCATATGGTAGATGGTTGGGGGGGTGGGGGGAATATTTCCTAGGAAAATCTCCCCCCCCCCCCTCCCTCAATACATGCCAAATGCTATTTGTTCTACACCAACATACATTATTTCATCATGAGGGAGGGGGGGGGTTATTCTTGTCTACAAAGAGACATCCACATCCGCTATGCATATGGTAGATGGTTGGGGGGGGAATATTTCCTAGGAAAATATCCCCACCCCCACCCCTCCCTCAATACATGCCAAATGCTATCTGTTCTACACCAACATACATTTCATCAGAAATACTCCTGCAATCACCTGCTATTCTTCTCTACAAAGAGACAATCACATCAACTTTCAATATGGTAGATGGCGGGGGGGATATTTCCTAGGAAAATCTCCCCCCCCCACCAATACAAGGCACATGCTGTCTGCATGTTCTACACCAACATACATTATTTTGTTTCATCAGAAATACTCCCCCAATCGTGGGCTATTCTTGTCTACAAAGAGACGTCCATATCCACTATGCATATGGTAGATGGTGGCGGGGGGGGGGGAATATTTCCTAGAAAAATCTCCACCCCCCACCAATACATGCCACATGCTATCTGTTCTACACCAACATACATTATTTCATTTCATCAGAAATACTCCCCCAATCGTGGGCTGTTCATGGTGGCGGGGGGGGGTGGGGGGGGGGGTATTTCCTAGGAAAATCTCCCCCCCCCCCCACCAATACATGCCACATGCTTGCTGTTCTACACAGATATACTGTTTTTATTTTCCAGACCCACCCCCACCATGTGCTATACATTTATACCAATCATATGCAGCTATGGTAGAGATTTAACCTAGAGAACTCTCTATCAGCCAACATACATAATAGTTATGGTACGGTAATGGGGAATTATTGCATATACCGGTAAATAGAATCTCTACCGCCCCACCACCACTATATTGTCTATGTATAGATATTATACTAAATGGGAGAGCTCTTTTATAGAAAATACTGCCTCGCCTATTAACATACTTCTCCACAAGCAGACATACATTATGACTATGTTAGTTGGGTATACATGTAGGGATATTACGTCCTCTGTTACCAACAGACTGGTTCTAGCATGTGCATTTTGTATGCTCCAGAGCACAATATCAACAATGTATATGAAAATACATTTATAGTTTTGTGGACATGTGAAGGTGGTGATGGGGGAGGGAGAGAATTTCCAGGCGGGGGGGGGGGATATTTCCTAGGTTTAAGCCTGGAAATCTTCCCCCACGGGGGGGAAGATTTCCAGGGGGGGGAAGATTTCCTGTTACAACCGGCAGTAAATTCATAGACAGGATCGAGACGGGTAGCCCACACAATAACTATTGTAAGTGGACACACATAACAATATCTGCCCTCTCGGTGTGGGGGG
The DNA here is from genome assembly GCA_029237695.1 of Conchocele bisecta. NCBI lineage: Eukaryota > Metazoa > Mollusca > Bivalvia > Lucinida > Thyasiridae > Conchocele > Conchocele bisecta. The sequence continues at coordinate 78,336,763 of CM055269.1, forward strand.
GGGGGGGGGCAGTGGCGAGGCGATGGGCAGCCGAGGGAGTGGGGTTCAGCGCAGGATTTTCCAATAGACCTCCTACCTGCTAGTACGGGGTACGTGTACAAAAGACCGTCCATCAGTCATATTGGCTACACAGGAAAACGTTCCTCCCGCATTCTGAGATGTAAATTTGAATGGACAGTCGATTTTTAATTTGTTTAAAACTCCCCGGGGGTGTCCGACTACCCTCTAGACACCATCGGGCGCTGAAGTCATTGATATGTGCAGCCATAGGCCTATCCAAATGCTAACCAAATTCAGGTCATTCATTTCTACAGAAATGTCGTTTAGTTGTTTGTGTTTTTTCTTTGGTGAGTGACGTAATGTCTACATCAATAAATGACGTCACAATTAACTGTTACGTAAATAACGTCAATTAGATTCTGAACTAAATTCCCAAATAATTACAATGTATCTTTCTGACGGTACATGTATATGCATAATCTGTGATAGTTGGCGATGGTAGCAAATTACGAAGTGACAGGTCGGCTAATTATAGATTTAAAATCGATAGTGGTGCGTTTTGTTTGTTCACTACATGTACATATCATAGTTTTATTCTGTTCAATGTTTGATGATAGTATACATACTAACACTTGTAGATACATTTAGAGTAACTTATCAGCAAATACAGTTTACAGCAAGCACAGTCAATGAGTCTATGAACACGCATTTCTACTGTAGGTTGTTGTGTTGCATTGTACAAACGTCAGCGTTTCAATAACGTCATTTTCTCGATGACGTTACTTTTTTTTCATTGCGTGATTCACATCGTGCTACAAAAAGTGAGATAAAACAAAAACTATGAAACATATTTGCATTTTCTTTTCAGCATATTGTTTTTGAATGGTGTCCGCATCAAAAAATGTAAAAACGTACAAATTGATAATTAAGGCTGGTTTTCACAGAGCACGGCCAATATAGTTGTTGACCACTTTACTAGCAAACTGTTCACTTGATACTAACATAAAGCCATGTCTCACCCACTCCGCGAAATCTGGTTCCGACGGACAAATTAGAACCTTACGCCGGGCCACCAACAGAGCACCAGATACACACATTCATATTAGAGCATAATTATGTTGGTTGCTGATCGCAATATAATGGTACTTCTGTCAATGATTCGCATATATAGTTCCATTATAAATAGTCGTATTATACACGTACACTTTCGTTTCCCAGTGAAGTCAAAAGTGGTCATGGTGATAGGTAAGTGGCACATGGATCAGACATTTTGAAAAGGAGTCAAATATCATAATCATACAAGTAGTCTGTTATTTTGTGTGTGATTGGGAGTGCTATATCCGATGAGCATGATGAGCAGTGATGAGAATGAAGTGGTGAATATTTACGGCACTGGTGTGATTCCACTGTACAGTATCATTAACTGATGCAATGCGGTACCTGTTCGCAGACATTGTGGACACAGGATAGTATTATGGTTCGGTTCAACACAATAGTAAGTAAGTAAGTAATTTGTTTATTATAGTGGCATATGTAAACGTACAAGAATAAATATAACATTGAATAATCATACTAATTACACCCGGCCCATTTGACCTATATGTCACCTTGTTGCAACATAAATGTTTCACTTGATTCAAATAATGTCTGGTATTTGCAGATCATGAGTTTCTGGTTGGATGCATTTGCCGGACAATGACCGGACCAACGCTCAGCCCCCGACCCACGGTCACAACAGCTTACGGAGCATTTTACTCATCAATACTGACAGCATTGATATGTCTTAATGCGACCGTATTCTGTACAAATGCGTGAGCAGGTGGATTAGCAGGCTCGGGATTTCCAGCAAATACATGCGACCTAATTATAGAACAGAACAGAACAAATCGTTTATTTTCGCAAAAGAGTTTCAGTCCACACGCAGGTGGAATAAGAAACAAACAAGGCATGTATGATAAGTACTAAGCATGGTGACGTCTATAAAGCTCATGTAGGCAGGCGATGCGCCACGACGAGAATATAGTTTTTAATCGATATGCGTGTATACGCAGTTCGATTCGAAGCTAAACTGTCAATTGGCTAGTATTATTGAACAGAGCAAAGTTCAATCATGCCGTGTTACTAATCAGCATAATATGGATTTACTCTGGTCACAAAGGAAAGAAATAGGTGTATACGTCAGTCGCTGAGTGAGGTGCCCTTGGTTGAGGGGGATATTGTGGATTATCTCCCCGAGGGAACATTATCTCCCGAGGCGCAGCCGAGGGAGATAATGTTCTCGAGGGGAGATAATCACAATATCCCCCTCAACCAAGGGCACCATTTACTTTATTATACCGAATATAACTAACATTTCACATTGCACACAATGCAACATCTGCAAAACGTTTGTTTCCACTGGCTTCCGCCATCTTTGTTTACATCTGCGCAGCTGGTGCCCGGTTTACAATGCTTTACTGTTATAGGGGTAATAAAACGGGGGTACCAGTCAGCGTCTGCTTTCATCTCATTCGGTACTTTCGGTTTCGATGCGCGATAAGATACAAGGTACTCCAATTAATGTTCGGTAGTTTCCGTGACCAGACTTCGTGTATCTTCGGGCGAAACGGTCGACAATTATATTATCTCATTATTGCCCTCAGGGTACACATGGCCAATTGCTTTATACCACGTGGTAGGGAATTGACCAATGCAAAGCGTCGAATTTACGATGAGGTATAATAATGTGGAATAATAACTGGTGAGCAAATGTGTGTCATCCGAGTTAATCACATAGCATTTGACGACTTTCACTTGTGATAGTGTACATGTACTTATTTTGTCAAATTAAGGGTTTATTTGTGAACAGTGTATATGTTTATCAGCATACGGAACACCGCAGTCTGATGAGGAAATAAACTGCTCTATAAATATAACACATACACACCAGACCAATGCGATGCGATATGTTGGCCTACGATAATTACCCTGACCAATCCGCACTGGCACCTGGCTGATCCGGGTCTACACTGGTTGCCCTGTTCTATGGTAGCCTCATTTTCGGTTTGATATTATTGATTTAAGATGGTTAGTGTGATCAAAGAGTGTAGGATTTAGTTGTAAATGATGTTTCGGCGTCTCAGATATGCTTTCATAATATATTTGCTTATTTGTCTAGCACAGTTCTGAATAAGAAAGTGAAGTTTATCTGTATCACTTAGAGTTGTGAAGTTAACTGCTGTATTTGCTAGTGCACAATATTTACTCAAACAATGTTTAATAGTTTTAATCTGATCATGGTTATCATACACTGGGTAGTATGGGCTAAAGAGACACGTGTCACTAGTTTGCTTAGTTAATTCACAGTCGCTTATATTCCATCGTATGCTACAATAGGTGTCACATTTTGTCACTTTTTATTTTAACAATTGCAAAAGTTAATCGAAAAAATTCGTATCACACATTCGGTGAACTAAATAATATTAAAGTTATACACTGTGTATTTTGTAGTCTTTCTTGTAAAATACAATGTGTGGGATCCGTGTAGAAAATGAATGAAAAACTGCGCATTTCACAATGTCTTCTGAAAATGTCACACTTTACAAATTACGTGGCGAATGCGCTTATTTTAAAGTTACCGTAGTTTGTGTGATGCTAAGTAGTTGGTGTTTTATATAGCACGGTAATTATATTGTAACTACAAAATGTTTTTTAGCTCATTTTTAGTAGTGTAAATTTTGTAGCGCTCTTTAAAATGTCTAGTGGTAATGTCACACCTTGAATATTTCATCATTATTGTGCATTTTTTTGAAAAGTTGCCGTCGTTTATATGATTTTCTGCCTCTTTTTCTTGTACGAGAATGCTATTGTAATTACGAAATGTGCATTTAATCTTCTTTCTAGTAATGTATATTGTATGGTGGTTGCCCATGAACTTAATAAAATAATACATACTTCAAAATATCTAGTGGAAATTTCACATATTGCGAATTACGTCACTATAGTACATTCTTTAACTTGAAAGCGTAAACGTAGTTTTTCGTGTATGAAATGTATGCCAGAATTTGTTGTAAAACAATTATATTGTAATTACAAAATGTGCTTTTTGTCTTCTTTCTTGTAGAGTACATTCTGTGGCGGTCGCACATAAACATAATAAAACAAATAGGTCTAGTGGAAATGTCATACGCCGCAAATTACGTGGCTATTGTACATTTATAATGTTTCCGTAACTTGTGTAGTATAATTTACGCTGGGCTTCGCAAATGGCGCCAAATGCGCTAATAAATTGAATGTGGCACAAGAAAACAAAATTTGGCGAAAGTATTACATGTAGCGCCGGTAAAAACATAGCAAAGTTGACACAAGTCTGACACAAGTCTGATTTTCCCAGGACACGGTCTCTGTGTGCGTATTAACCAGTCCACCTGTGTGCGATTTTGACATAATCATTAAGTTTTAAGTGGCGGTCAATTACTCTGTATAAACATTTTTGGGAACATATTTGTTATGTATCATTAACAGGCGTGCGCCATAAACTGGTCAATGGATTCTTAACAAAGTTAATTATCATGGTTTATCAACAAGAGGTCACCTCCTGTTGTGGTCTAGGAAGTGAATTTCGCCTGGTAAACAGGGAAATGTCCGCAGTTGTATTCGCTTCAAACAGCTGATGCGTACTTGAGATCAAGCCTATTTGATACTTGTATTCAAAATTGCATGGAACCTAGTGTATACAAGTTTTATTTTAACCCTTAGAATGAGGTAACCAACATTGTCGTCTGCTGTTGTTATATATGTTGTTTTCTGTCAATAAACCATGGCAGTATTTCAGAAACCGAGAAAGTAAAAGTCAGTGGGTTATATGTCCCAGTAACAGATATGGTCATGTAGGGACGGGATCTCGGTTTGAAGTTTCATTCGACCAGGCAACAACACAATGGAAAGAATTCTACAGTGCTGTGAGAGCATTTTTTTTATACAAAATAATAATCAGCAGACGACAACATTTCATTCAGCATTGAAATGGTTAAAGGCCCTGTGTGGATGAACTGTGAGAAAAACAGTTAGTGAAAGAACAGTTTACGGTAGATTTGTATTTCTGAACATACACATATATGACCTGAAAAAAATTAAAGTCATAATAAACAAGAACAATTATAACATGAATGATCATGTTATAAAAGAACGCTTTGAGCGTATGTTATTATTATTGAGGCGAACTACATGTTTGCAAGTAGCATGTAAAGTTATATATATCAGGGTATGGGATCACGTGGTTTCCGAACCTAATTTTCCGACGTGACGTATTCTGTGACGTCATTTTTACAGTAGATTTTCTTGAAACTTTTCCAAGCAAACGGACGGATTTCGATAATATGTAGCACACAATAGAAGTGACATATGTGTTGTATGGGTGCTCTAAAAGTTCTTTACGATAACATATAACTGTCATGAAGGAATCGAGTACCGTTTATTTCTTACATTCACGTTCTTTAGATTTTTATTCACATCCATGGTAATAATGCAATAATGCAAGAACTGGCATCATTAAACGAAGCTAATCCCCTCACTGGCAGCCTTGATAATAACAAAGAAAAAAAGTACTGAGTTACCTTGGGCGGTCGGACATGGGTCGTATGCTAAACAATGCTCCATCCCTAGACACACATTATGGTCAAATAATATGAAAATCGATGAAGCAGTTCAGGAGTTATTGAAAAAGGAAAGGTGTTACTAGCGTACGTACGCACGTACATGGACTAACGCTATACCCCACTTGCCTATCGGCGAGGGGATACTAATTGGCTACCTGTTAAGCATTTACTGCGTTATGTTTCATTACACTCTGTCTTTCCATTATAAAGATATTACATTCAAAGCAATTTTAAATATTGCGCGGGCGCGGAGGACGCACTGTCTTGCCATCAGTTTTCATCTTTTCCTCCAATTTTAGTACTTTCCCTAACAAAAAAAACAAGAGGGCCATGATGGCCCTAATTCGCTCACCTGACTCCATGAACACCAGAGGAGAATGTGACATCGAGTTCATATGTTTTAAAAAAAGTGTGCTATTTTTAGATGGCGGTCATCTTGGCTTAAGCGATGACTATCATTTTACCAAATCTGAAATGCTTCACCCAAGGATCTTAACTTACTATAAAGTTTGACCAGCATCGGCCATGTGGTTCCTGAGAAAAAGACGTTCAAAATCTAGAATAAATAGACCTTTTGGCGGCCATCATGGATGTCATAATCATCCGATTCCGACAAATATTGCACCAGAGCAATCGCCTCATTTATACCTTCAATTTAATATATGACATGAGCATATTTGGTCATAAATAAAATTTGACCCCGCGGGCCACGCCCATTTTTGATCCTGGGGTCATCATTTTAACAACTTTGAAAGAGCATTGTACATCGATCATTCCTACCAAGTTTCGTCGAAATCCGACTGGCGGTTCTTGAGGAGAAGATTTTTGAAGAATTTGTGCTATTTTTAGACGGTAGCCATCTTGGATAACGTAATGACGTCATTTTAACAATTTGTTAATCCCCCTACCTAAGGACCATGACCAGGAAGTTTGGTGGCTATAAGCCCAATGGTTACCGAGGTGAAGACGTTTGAAAATGCTCAGGTGAGCTAAAAACGGCATCTAGTCGCACGCTGACCGAGCCGCGATCAATAAACTTACACAAGGACATAAATTGCAAACATAGTGTTACCCGTCCACTGGCGGTTTGTTTCGTTGAGTCCGCACAGTACAACAGTCCGACTTGGCAACGCCACCTAGCGACTTATCACCGGCACTGCAGTGCATGATATAAAAATCCTAAAACCATCAACTTCTAAAACGGGCGTTTTGAAGAAAGTCATGAAATATTCAATTTTAAATTCGATAAAATTGACGCAGTACAATTTGAACGACGTTATAAGCCAAAGATATGAGTGCCGGTGTCATATGAGATTCTCACCCCCCCTATGAGATTTTCACCCGCAAATGTTGTTGTTGCTGTGTTGCTTCTATCTTATGGTATGTGAGAGTCATATGACTATTTTATATATGGTGGTGACAAAATTGAAAGAGTTGCAGAGGGGGGGGGGGTGAAAATCTCATGGCCATGAGATTTTCACCCCCACCCCCCCCCCCCCCCCCACCCCCCCCCCCCCCCCCCTAATTGTCTTATAGCTTTTAGAACAATTGGAACAACTTAGGGGGGGAGTGAAAAATCTCATGGCCATGATATCTTCACCCGCGGGTGAAAATATCATTGCTATGATATTTTCACCCCCCCCCCCCACAGCAACTCTTCAAATTTGCCACCATCATATTTGAAATAGTCATAGTTCTCTCCCATACCATGAGATAGAAGCAATACAGCAACAACATTAGTCATATTCCATGATATACAAGGAAAAAATCAAAAGCGACAAATTTTAATATGAATGGTAGGTGCAACTGTTAATTCTTTATATAATGAGTACAATTCCCCACTAATGCACACTCAGTCAATTGAAAGTTGTGCTATGTCAATGGATATGTTGTTTAAGAGAGTTGGGGGGGGTGTGAAAGTCTCATGGCCATGATATCTTCACCCGCGGGTGAAAATATCATGGCCATGAGATTTTCACCCCCCCCCCCCTAATTGTCTTAAACAACATATCCATTGACATAGCACAACTTTCAATTTTCAAATTTGCCACCATCATATTTGAAATAGTCATATTTCTCAAGCAATACAGCAACAACATTAGTCATATTCCATGATATACAAGGAAAAAATAAAAAATAAAAAGCGACAAATTTTAAGGTGAATGGTAGGTGCAACTATTAATTCTTTATATAATGAGTACAATTCCCCACTACTGCACACTCAGTCAATTGAAAGTTGTGCTATGTCAATGGATATGTTGTTTAAGACATTAGGGGGTTGGGGGGGGGTGAAAATCTCATGGCCATGATATCTTCACTGAAAATATCATGGCCATGAGATTTTCACTCCTCCCACACTGCAAATCTTCAATTTTGTCACCACCATATATAAAGGTCATATGACTCTCACAAACCATAAGATAGAAGCAACACAGCAACAACAACATTTGACAAAAATATTGGAGGGCGGGTGAAAATCTCATAGGGGGGGTGAAAATCTCATGGCATTTTTTTCACCCACGGGTGAAAATATCGCGCGGGTGAAAATCTCATGTGACACCGGAAATAATCCACATTCAGACACTTGAAAATGTTTGGCATTTCTCCATTTCATTGTCGAAACTCCAGACGGTTTTATAGAATGTGAAAGCCATGGAAAAGGTATACTGGATATCAAATACTCCTACAAGCACCAATATGAACTTGTGAGTGAAATTCACGCCAGGTCATACATTACATCGAAACAGAAACAATTGCCTTGAAACAGTCTGAGAAATATTACACACACGCAAGTACACATTCAAACGGCTGTATGTCAAAAATACTTCTGCGACTTTGCACTGCAGTGGAGTAGCCAGATTCTTGCAGAGTGGGTGTGAATTGTGAATGGAGTTTGGAAGGGGGCGCAAGAACATACGTTCACTTTTTCCATTGTAGTGATTTTAATGCGACAATTTTCACATATACTGAAAGGATAAAGAAACGCAGGGTAAACATTTGAGGTGATTTAAAGTGATGTGTTTGCTGTTATATACAATATTTTATATGAGTATTATTAAAAAAACATCTTTAGTCAACACATTACCAAAATTGCATTAGGTTTTGACCGATAATTAATTAGTAATTTAATCACAATTGACGGTACCCCCCAATATCGCACAGTGAAATCCACTGTTGTGTCAGTATCTCGTATGCCCCCCTCGCGCATCTGTCACAGCCCTGATTCTCTTGTGCATGGAATTTATCAGTGCATTTATCCTTCTTATTGGGATATTGTTCCACTCTTCCAACAATGCAGTCCTTAGTTGGTCGAGATTAGAAGGGGTATTCCGACACCCCCTTATCCTCCTGTCAAGTTCGTCCCACAGATGTTCGATTGGGGACAAATCGGGACTGTACGCTGGCCAGTCGAGTGGGTTAATGTTATGGTCAGCGAGAAAGTCTTGACAAACTCTGGCATTGTCATCCTGGAAAATTAGTTGACGCTGTTGCACAAATGGAACAACAACCGGGCGGAGGATTTCATCCCTATATCTTACGGCGGTTAAATTCCCGGCTACCACAATCAACGGTGACTTTACCCCGTGAGATATCCCTCCCCAGACCATAACCGAGTCACCCCCAAACCTATCCCTCTCAAGAACGCAAGCGTCGGCGAAGCGTTCCCCACGATGTCGGTATACACAACGTCGACCGTCCGGACGAAAAAGAGTGAACCGGGACTCATCTGTGAAAAAGACTTGTCTCCATTGCCTCATTGGAAATCGTCTGGGAGCATGTGCCGCCAACCAAGCCATACGACGCGCCTCGACGTGCACGAGTGAGAGGCAGACCAACGCAGGGACGACGTGCTCGCAGACCAACCTCGGGCAATCGATTTCTTACAGTTTTGGGGTGAATGTGGCGATTATGATTGCCTACCGTGTTAATAGCGGTTTCAGTGGCAGTAACATGGCGATTACGTAGGTGGGCGAGACGAATAGCCCTGTCTTGACGTCGCGACGTTACGCGCGGACGCCCCGATCTCGGTCGGTCGGCAACCCTTCCGGTCTCTCTCAGACGACGGACAAGACGTTCTATGGTGGAAACATTCACACCGAACTGCATAGCAACCTGCTGTTGCGTTTGACCTTGCATTAGCAATGCAATAGCCTGACCCCTCTGAACTTCCGTCAGACGTACCATGATTGTGAGAGCTATAAATTCAGTGTAAATAGCGGAAAACGATGTGTATACCTCAAGCGTATCAAGTGGTATGACAAAACTTATCATCATCATGCTGCATCATCATGCTGCACGTGTTTTTGGCTTTGTATCACTTTCTCTATGTGGTACGGTGTATTACACGGTTGAGTAACTTTAGGCACCGGTTTGGGTGCACAGTGACCAAGATAGTCGCCTGACCGGTTTTCATAAGTTTAGGCCAAGCATATACAGGTAGTTATTTCCCCCAGAAAACATAGGTTAAAGTAAATAAATACACACCTGACCAAATGTTATGGGATGCAATCGCACCCATTACACACCATGTCACTGGACTTTGTATTTTGTATGATATGGTGTTTGTGAATGAGCTGATAAGACAAGTGTCGTACCTTTGCACTTAATGACTGGATGCCAGACATCCTTCAGCAAAGTTGCAAATCATGATTTGAAGTTGGGTCCCATCTGTTTGGTACAAAGTGTTCTTTATAGGAATTAAATATTAAATAAGTATAATTGTGTAACTATTCCAACAGTTTTAAAAATTACGAGTGCCCGCTACACAGAAATATTCACTTCGTAATCTCAAGTTTATTGATAGAGACGCGCGGTTGTATCACCGTGCTATTTTGATTGTAAATGAGGCAGGTCATTTTTCAATTATTTATATCAACTAAATGTGTCACCTGAATACATATTTGTATTGACTTGTTACAAAATATTATCATTGCACAACAAAAGATAAATATAGAGAATAAACAGTTGATTCCATTAACATTTTAAGGAGTCAGGGTTATCGCCCTTGATATCAAAGTGGCAATTCAAGCTTGATAAAAAAATAATAATAATGTAAAATTAACATGGTTGATATGATTTTTTACGAATTTTACCCAATTTTCTACGACGGCCATCTTGAATTATGCGACAACCTCCATTTTAACAAATATGAAAATGCTTCACCCACGCATCACAACTGTGAAGTCTGACCAGCGTCGGCCAAACAGTACATGAGAAGAAGACGATATATATAATTAAAAGATGACCTGTCGGCGGCCATCTTGTATTATGTATCATCCTGACAAAAAATTATCCAGAGTGATTGTCTGCACGATACCTTCGATTTGATATATATCACGACAATATTTGGTCCAATTTGAAATACCGCCATGTGCATGATACAAAATCAATGTGTGAAAAAAACAAAGGGAGAACATTGGAATATTAGTGAGGCAAGAGTTGTGATAAATATTCAAAAAGGAATTCAAGTTATGCTCTGGACACAAAATCAGTATGCGAAAAAAACAAAAGAAATCAGTATGGTAAGAGATTGTATTCTTGCTTCTAAGGACTAGAGCAAGTGAGCAGGGTCTCACACATACCCCGGCCGCCGCCAAGTCATTTTTCCTTGACCTTTGGCATGAAAGCCGCATAGGTGAGATATAGAATGAAAATATGGCTGTTGATAAAGAAGTATGTGACGTTTCCAGTCAATCCGACATACAGTTGCAGAGAAATTGTGTACTTAAAACTGTAATGCAAATATTTCAAAACATTCAACACAATTTGACCTTGACCTTGGGCATGAAAGCCGCATGAGTGGGCTATAAAATGAAAATATGGATGTTGATAGAGAAATATATTAAGTTTCAATTCAATCTGACTTACGTTTGCAGAGAAATTGCTTACTTAAAACTTTAACGCATATATTTCAAAACATTTAGCGCAAGTTTCAAAGTAATTTCACCTTCACCGTGTGCACGAAAGCCGCATGAGTGAGCTATAGAATGTTTGTATATTGGTGTTTAACGGCCTATCAACAGCTATGGTATAATACTCACATAAGGGATATAACTGTCGGATACAAAATTCCAAAGACGTATGGGAGGGCCAAACCAGGTCTCCAGTCGGAATTCCGGTAAGGATGAATCGCGATTGTTAAATTACCCATCACATGCACCCACCAGGGCTATAGAAAGAAAATATATTGATCTTCTCACTTCATAAAGAAGTATATATATAGTTTCAAGTGAACCGGACTTGCGGTTGCAGAGACATCGTGTACTTAAAAACTTTCACATGTCTGACGCAAATATTTCAAAACTTTAAGTAATTTGACCTTGTGCAAGAAAGCCACATCGGTGGGCTACAGTGTAAAAATATGGATGACGATAAAGAAGTATATGAAGATTCAACTCAATGCGACTTACGGTTGCAGATATAATGGGTACCCAAAAACCTGTAACGCAAATATTACTGATGGACGAAAATACAAAAACTATATACATCTCGACATACTTTGTATGCCTGGCTATGAATCATGATTGAAGGCACTGTGTTACAGATGATGCCTCAATATGTTGTTTCGCACATCATGCACTGCAAATGACCAATATCAACCAATTGCACCATTTCATTCGAAGTCAAAATTTATTGTAAACATGTAATTTGTTACAAGTTTGACCTATGGGCATTGATTTCAATAATAATGCAATGTTTGTATATTCTTGTTTAACGGCCTATCAACAGCTATGGTATAATACTCACATAAGGGATATAACTGTCGGATACAAAATTCCAGGGATATAACTGTCTGATACAAAATTCCAAAGACGTATGGGAGGGCCAAACCAGGTCTCCAGTCGGAATTCCGGCAAGGATGAATCGCGATTGTTAAATTACCCATCACATGCACCCATCAGGGCTATAGAAAGAAAATATATTGATCTTCTCACTTCATAAAGAAGTATATATATAGTTTCAAGTGAACCGGACTTGCGGTTGCAGAGACATAGTCTACTTAAAAACGTTCACATGTTTGACGCAAATATTTCAAAACTTTAAGTAATTTGACATTGTGCAAGAAAGCCACATCGGTGGGCTACAGTGTAATAATATGGATGACGATAAAGAAGTATATGAAGATTCAACTCAATGCGACTTACGGTTGCAGATATAATCGGTGGGCTACAGTGTAAAAATATGGATGACGATAAAGAAGTATATGAAGATTCAACTCAATGCGACTTACGGTTGCAGATATAATGGGTACCCAAAAACCTTTAACGCAAATATTACGGATGGACGAAAATACAAAAACTATATACATATCGACATACGTTGTATGCCTGGGTATGAATCATGATTGAAGGCACTGTGTTACAGATGATGCCTCAATATGTTGTTTCGCACATCATGCACTGCAAATGACCAATATCAACCAATTGCACCATTTCATTCGAAGTCAAAATTTATTGTAAACATGTAATTTGTTACAAGTTTGACCTATGGGCATTGATTTCAATAATAATCATGATAATAGCACAAACATACATCATTAATTCGTAAATTTTCGTTTAACTTCGAAAGTTTACAAAGTTTGTCTTCGATCTATTCTGTATGTTTCTAGTAAAATCCTTTATTGCGAAGGTAACCGAAACCATATGAAACCAACCAAATATGGACTTTATAGACTGTGGACGTTAAACGGAAATTTATAAAAAAAAGATTGAATGCAATACCTTAAATGCTAATCACTCTAGGTTGGCGGTAGGATTTTTAAATTTGCTCAAATATGTGTCTGTGACTGGAGAAATGGGGCTTATGTGATTTGCGACCAGTGTAGATACACATCAGCCTGAGTATCCACACAGGATCTGCACTGTTCACCATTGCATCAATGAAACCTCCATCATGCTTCTAACAAGCCACATCATTAGCAGGCTACAGGAGTGTACTATTTTATCAGGAGCTACACTGGTCACACATCCCATAGTCCGCATTCTCCAGTCACAGCCACCGGTTAAAATAACGTACTAACACCTATAAATACATTAAATATACATAAAAGCATCAATAAGTGAAAGAAAATAGGCTAAACAAATTATTTGTTTATTTATTTATTTATATGACACATGGAGTAAATACATTTTGTTTAGCTTATTTTTTTTCTCACTTATTGATGATTTTAGGTATATTTAATGTATTTATAGGCCATGGTCCGTTACTTCAACCTGCGGTCATAGCCACATATGTGTAAAAGCATAGTAAATATATTTCTGACCATTTCAATATCTAGTTCTTCGAGTGTCACATAATCAGAAATGTACAGATGTAATTCTGTCCACCACAAGAATGAGTCACCGATTGAAAAGAAATTGACAAATCATAAAACTGCATGGGTCAGATTTGTGTCAATAAGATTAATTCTCAATTCCATCAACACAAGGAGTAACATGTCTTCTGAACACATCCTTTCAACATGTTGATTAGAGCAGAAATCAGAGCTAAGAACCACACAAACACTGCCGCTGGCATGGATGGTACTCCGGTTAAATGGTTAATTTGTTGTAACTGAACTTGTCTTTCTCAAGTTGTTCCTTGAGGGTAATATTTTCAGATGACAGTCGCTGATCTTAAGATGACAGTCTGTCAGGGCGACACTATATTTTGCTTGGTGTAGGTCAGGAACTGGATCAGTTCCCTTTTCGCGAATGTTTGGCAACTTGTTGCCCAGGTGGAGTAGTGTTTTTCGGGCAGCGATTCTTCTGGTGGCCTTTGTTCTTCAACAGCAGAATGAGAACCAATTTCGGCCTTATCTGCTTCTTCTGGGACCGCTCATATACTATATCAATAGCCCTGCTGGTGTCTGACTCGAGCGCAGGGTGAAGTTAAAGAGGCTCGACGAATAATCCAGATGGCTAAGATCTGTAGACGGCTTCCCTGAAACAAACAATCAAACACTATTATGTACATGGTTAGCCTTTCATTGAATTTCTTACCAGTATTAACCATTTCTCAGCGAAGACTTCCAACATGAAACAGTGCTTAGAGATCTACATCCCAGTAGTAACGGACCAAGGTATATATATGTGTGTTATAGAGGGAGTAACAAAACTTTTGTTAGCTTTTTTTTCTCCGCTTATGGATGCTTTTAGGCATATTTAATGTATTTATAGACCTCGGTCCGTTACTTAAACCTGTGGTCCCATCTAGTAGGCATAACATTTTGTCTATAAGAATTAAATAAGTGTATAATTGTGTAACTACGGTACATGTATTCCGCCAGTTTTAAAAATTATGAGTGCAGGCCCACTATACAGATATAATCATTTAGTAATCTTTATTGTACTGATAGTGACTCACGGTGGTATCAGGCTATTTTCATATGCAAATGAGACATGATATTTTTTAATTATTTATACCAATTAAATGTGTCACCTGAACAAATATATTTATTAACACATTATGAAGTACGATCATTGCACACACAACAACTAAGTAGAGAGAATATAGTTTCCATTAACCTTTTATGGAAACACGGTTATCGCGCCTGATCTCAGTGACGAAATTCACGTTTCATATAAAAAGAAAACTAATGCCAATTAATATATGGGGTAATGGTGAATAAATGTTTATTTTGCCCGAAAAACGTTATATCTAAAGAATGGACAAAACAAATACGTCTCCCAATATTATAACCTGGCATTTGGGATATGTTTAATTGTGAAATATTTTATATATTTTTGATTAAAATGATTGTTACATTATGAAAATAACATATTCCAGTAAATATGACATAAACTTATATATGCAGATATGTAAATGACCTGATAACGTAAACCCAGTCAATGGTAGCCAAAGTGAACATGTAAAGTTTTGTTTTGTTTGTTTGTTTGTGGTTTAACGGCCTATCAACAGCTTAGGTCATTTAAGGTCGGGTCAATGGGTTTAGAACTAAATCCCATATATTACCTGTACAAGTACATGTACATTTCCAAGTACATGTACAAATGGGGGGAAAATCCCAAAATCAGAACTGAATATTTACAATAATAAAACTATATATTCAGCCCTGAAATCAGAATAATCCGGATCTGATGCCAGGTCCTCGTCACACCAGAATTATTTGGCCCCTCCCAAAAGCTTACTAATATTACTACTTTTATAATGGGCAATAAGCCAATTCAACTCGCAGGTAACAAAAGAGCCAAAGATAAAAATGTACCGGAGGGTCAAACCAGGCAAATAGTGATTCCCATAGGGAGGAACCACTACCGTTAATTCACGCCGTCTAGTTTGCCCGACCACCACCCACGTAAAGTTTTGTATTACTTTTATAATATTTATTTTCAGATGGAAAATATACAAATTAGGTCACAAATAACAACTAAAGTGTAAATCAGATCTGATTAGCTATTCTGTAGAGGAAGCCTACATGTATGATTTGTTTGTTTGTTGGGGTTTAATGGCCTATCAACATATACGGTCATTTAAGGCCGGGTCATTGGGTTTAGTACTAAATCCCATATATTACCCGTACAAGTACATGTTCAAGTACATGTACAAATGTGGGGAAAATCCTAAAATCAGAAATGAATATTTACAATAAGACTATATATTCACCCATGAAATCAGGATGATCCTGATCTGATGCCAGGTCCTCGCCACACCAGGCCCCCTCCCAAAAGCAATAGGATCAGTAATAATCTTACTACTTTTATAATGGGCAATATCCCAATTAAACTCCCAGTAACAGAAAGAGCCAAAGATAAAAACGTATCTGAGTGCTAAACCAGGCAAATCGTGATTCATATGTATTACTTTTATAATAGTTTTTTTCAGATCTAAAATATACAAATGATGTCACAATTAACAACTAAACAATCAAGGTGGACGCTGACCAGCGTGTGCATCACGCACACTCTGATATGCGTCTACATTTCTTGATGTATCTGCGAGTAATCAATAAATACCGCTATATTCGTGGCATGTATTGTTTAGGTAAATATTACCATTACAGCGCTGAATTATTTTTCGTAGGCTGTTTTATTTTAATTTCCATTTTTTCTTTAATAGAACATGATTTTGCAGCACTTGAGAATCATCTCCACCGGAAACGATTCTGGAGTCCTGCTGGGCCATGTTTGCGTTGTTGAGAAATATGAAACAATAGCAGACGACAATGTTCGTCTCCCGCATTCAAAAGGTTGAATAAATATCATTAACAACAATATATACATGCAAATGTTTATTATACACTGTTTGTTATACAGAGCAAACACCACGCCTGATATCAATTTAAAAAAAACGTAAGAAACAGAGTAGACTACGACCAGACTACACGTCTGTGTGTTCTGATCAATGTCCACAATTACTGTATTTCATGATGCAGAATCAAGTTGATCATCGAATATCAAGAGAGCATCATAATATGATCGAATACACTGACTGTAGATATGAAAACATAACCAGAATAGGCTCTGATCAGCCTGCACATCTGTGCAGTCTGATCATAGCTCACACTATACACAATTATGTAATACAAATCAAACTACTACTGACTGTTAGACAATCAGAGTATTATCTGACCAGCATGTATGTATGTACGTACTGGTCGGAATCACACTGCTTATCGCTAACATTGATATTAATGGACAACTTACTTATCGACTTACAAAATGTATGTTTTACATGTGTGTTGCTTGTTATAAAATAATAAAAGGATTGTCTACAAGCAATTCAAATGAAAAAAAAAAAAAAAAAAAAAAAGAAAAAAAAAAAAAAAAAAAAAAATAAAACAACTAAAGTGTAAATCAGATCTGATTAGCTATTATGTAGAGGAAGCCTACATGTATGAATGGAATCGTAACTCTGCTACAGACGGTACAGGAGTAGATTGCAAGAGTTATTGTCCGCAACTAAAATAACATGGTTCAATAATAATGAGACATACATATCTGTACATGTAGCAAACAATTGAAAACTGACATTCTGATCTGCATATAAAAAAATTCATTTCGGCTAATTCTGTGCACCGGCTAATGCAAAATTCACGTAATGTTTTGCCCAGCTTACGTCAGAATAAATTATGTTGATTTTGGAATAAACCAGCTGATTAACGGTATACTAAGTCACAATTGTATCCCATTCCGATAGTTTGGTAAAAGGTTATTCAGAACATGGTCAAAATGATTAGTGGTCCTGCTTACTAATTTAATAGATCAACAACAGCCCTGTTACAAAAAAAAGCTTCATAAACCAATAATACACATGCAAATATACCAACATTGATTATCATTTTATTCCCGTATTATTCGCAAAACTCAAAGACAAAATGGACTGTTATTTTGACCAAATTTGGCTTGGTCTCCGCTAGGCGGATACTGAAAATAGACGACAGATGAAATAGTAAAAGCCATCCGTTTAGCCGTGATTATCTCGGCTAAGAACTGCCTTGAATGTTCAGGGAGTTTAGACTGAATATGGACATTTTCACGAACATTATTAGTAGGTGAGCAGAATTAACAGACACAATTGTAATCCCAACAAACATACAGTCTCCACCCCGCCCATATTTCGTGAGGTCACCCCAATGAAGCAAAGAAGTCCCTCATCACCACCCCAGACCAAACATGGGTATCCTGTGTACAAATGATTTCTAGGAAGCCCACCCACCGCAATACAAATACTTAATAGAAATACAACACTTCAATTGTTTTACTTGTTTGATCACTGTTATAGTTTTCTAAATCGTGTAAACACGTGACTTTCTAAAAACACTTGTCTTAAGAAGACAACCTGAATAATCAGACATATAAAATATTGGTGTGTGCAAAGCCACATACACGGTGCGAAGCCGGGTACACTTATTTAATATAAATACTGCACCGGCCTATATTCATGATATTTCGGGGGAAAAGTCACCGCTGTGCAAATGCACAGTGTACCTGGATTCGCACACCTCGAATTTTTACTTATTTGATCACTGTTGTTACAGTTTTCTAAACACATTTGAATTTCTGAAAACACTTGTCTTAAGAAAACTGCATGAATAATCTGACATGTTTTATTACAAAATATTGGTGTGTGAAAAGCCACATACACTGTGCGAAGCCGTGTCACTTACTTTAACAGGAATATTCCATCCCTACCCCCCCCCCCCCCCCCACCGACATTTGTGGAAAACAAAGTAGGTATTTTCTTGAATACAATGGTTTTGGCTAATTCTGCGCACCTAAGGCTTTCCAAACAAATTGATAAGTCATTAACTGTCCCATATTCAGTCAAAACTTCCTGAATATTCAACGCAGTTCAAAGACGCCTGTGTATGTGACGTAAATTGTGTGATGTATGACATCACATGCGTGTTTGCAACGTCACATATGATAGTGTACTGTAAACAAAATGGCGAACAGCATACTGGATCAGCATAGGAAAATTGGTATTAAACGTGAAGCACATATTTTATTGTGATGTACGAAAGACTAAATTTGACATGAATGGCGCATTAGCCGATGCGCAGAATTAGCCGAAATGACAGTACTAATACTATAAATAATAGGTCCAATAGTACTGGCCTCAAGAGGATTTTCCAATACAAAAATGACCGCAGAAATATGTGGGTGTGGGTGGGGGGGGGGGACAGAGGACGATTGTGTTGTGTGTGTGGGGGGGGATGAAAGTTGCGTCTTTTTTTTACAAATAAAAGTGGCTAAAAGCCTAAATAGACAATAATGTCATTAACAATGTCAATGGGAAGTGAAAAAAGAGATTTTTTTATTGAATTGTTGGACTGAAAACATGTATTCAAAGTGAATCTACAAGTATCGAGGTGCCACAAACACACAGAGTCCGAGATGCAGCAAAATTTAAAAAAGATTGGTCGCGAAAACCAATGAAAACCAATCAACACAAGTCAGAACAGACGCAAAACTGTTCAACAAAATGTGTGTGTTTTTGGACACATTAATGATTGTTAAAAGTGCTGTCGAAGTCAGCACGATTCAAATAGTAATAAAGAAATAATTCCTACATGAAAGGAACTGTTTCGTGTCGGCAATATTACCACTCATTGTATTATTACGCGTTTGGCAGGTAAAATGAAATAAAGCAAGCAACAAATAGATAATGACAAAACTCACTTCCTTATATTATACATGTATGTTATTAGTTGATTGAATTCTGGATATAGCAAACGTATCTACCTTTTAAAAGATTTTATTTTCGGAATTACTTTTTATAGCGTAACTATAATTAACACGGAATATGGTATGACGTCATACATGTAAATAAAATCGTATTTTACAATAAATAGCTAATTTTTTAAACTTAAATTTGTTATTGGTTGGTATATTACATTAATAAAAAGTGTCCTGTGCCCAATAAATACAATAAAAGGTTCAAATATTGACTATATGGGTACGAGACGTTCTAAATGAGGCTCCATACGGGATAATCTATTTAAACTAAATTTCATTGGGAAGCTATTTTTTGCGAATTGCATGCATATTATTATTTTAATATAACCCATCGAATGTTTACAGGTGTTAGCATGTTTCAATATTGAACATACATATAGCTTATTGATATTGGCACACTTTCATTTTACGAAGTTTCCCGCAGCGAACCCCATTCGGCCCCAGGACCCGTTGTAATTATAGAACGCCTGTAACTATTCACGAGAATATAGGCGTTCTATGAACAAACTGTTATTGATAAAAAATAACTAGCGTTGCAAAGCTTGTTTTGCTAAATATAACATTCCTATTTCCCGCGCATGCCCTCGCGAGTGTGGTCACATGACTGAACACTACGTCAGCGATAACATTGAGTTCTCGTATTGTTAAATTCTGTTAGTTTTGCTTATCATGCACAATTGTTGTGTGTTAAGGTATTACAGTGTTTGTGATGATTATGTAGAAGTGTGCAATGCTGAAATATCTTGTAATACAGCTTTTGGACAGTTTCCAGCGAGTGTGTCTATGTGTCTTATCTGCAGCAAATGGTAGTCGGTGGTTACAGTTAAACTGTAAATCGGTGAAGGGAATTACATCACTAGTAGTGTGATTTTCCAGATAGATTGCAATACGGCCAAGTTAAATTTAGCATGGATTTTTCTGGATTTGCTATCCAGGACATTGAAAGTGGACATGCAGATGCGATAATTAGCCGAAAAACATATATGTATGACCAGGGACAAGTTGCGATGGTTTTCATTGATATATCTCAACTGTTTTTGTGAGATGCATCTTCGGAGGTACCATCTGACACACTCACTTTAAGTATCTTGAAACGGTCTCTGAAAAACTAAGATGGTGAAATATTTGATTTTGAATCTGGCTTAAAATTTGGTTCCAACTTCACTGAAATGGCTCCAATCAGTGTAAGCCCTGATAAAAGAGATGCCAAATTTGATGACCGATAATGCAATTGGAATTACGAAATATTAATTGTATCTTCTTTCTATTGCAGCAGTTGCATTTGAAGATAACAGATAAATACCAACTTGTCTATCCCAATCCATGACCATGAACGTATGCATGGACCTGGTGCATTCAAATGTATTATTCATATTATCAACTATATTGGTCAGTAAGCGATGCTTACGGAATACCCCCGCTTGGGCCCAGGTACCCAGATCAGCGGGGGTTGGACGGTCGTGGATTTGGCGCAGCATGGTAGTAGAGCCTTACAGGAATGCATGTGTGAAATAGTAAGCATTTTAGATGAAAGAAATAGAAGTTATAACATATTTCTCTGATGTTAAGTTTTGTAAAGAGACTAAGAATTTGACATTAACTTTGGGATCAGCGGTGGTTGGACGGTCGTGGATTTGACGCAACATGGTAGTAGAGCCTTATAGGAATGCATTTGTGAAATATTACGCATTTTAGATGATGAAAATAGAAATTATAACATATTTCTCTGATGTTAAGTTTAGTGACGGACGGACGCACTTGAAGTCGTTTTGACGTTATCAAAAGTATCACGTACACGACCTCTATCGAAAATATCCACTACCCTCAATTCCACATCAAATAAACCGCGGTAACGTCTCTGCCTTAATATCAAAGGCATACGCTATATTTTTCGGCACACATGAAATAATGCGATCTGTTTTAACACTGAAATATCAATCGATATACCCCTCTGTAGTGTTCTAATATAGCCGTACCATGCGTACTACGTGTATTTAGGTTAGAGGATACCAAATGGTGCGAAATCGCCCAGGGTGTATGCAAAAATAGTCCGGTATAAAAAATGTGTGCGGGTGTTTTGAGGTCCTTTTGGGGTGCTTTTAACACCAGTTTTCAGCATATTTGTAGCATTTAAAAGAAAATACTGAACCTGTTGGTCACGTGATGTAAACAGAGTTTCGTTTCCGTGGCCAAAAAATGCAAACAATATTGGAGGATATGACAAGGTTGGATTTTTCTTTCTTAGGAGTAAGTGAACCAATTGTTTAGTTCATGCAGAACCAGTACAGATTGGCTGCAGGTCATGTACAAATGGGTCCCACAGCATCCATACGAATAGTGAAAGTAGGAGAGACTGGCCTTATTGGATGGCAATCGGCTAAATTATATAGTAAAACTATTTGGAGGTGGCTAACCTTTATACATGAGCGAACATAATTTAGGAGCCGGACATAATAATCGGACTAAGCTTTATGTTCTATATAAAACTACGCCACTTATTTGAATCATGCTTTTAAAATTTCAGACCATAACCGGCGGTATGGTATGCGACCATTTCCATATCAAATTCACGAAAAATAAGCTACGAGATTTGGCCCAGAAGGCTAAACAACTGCATGCATGATACTTGCACTAACATGTCACTCACTGCATCTCACTAATTCTGAGCAAATACCATACCACCGTGTTATCTTCTCCTTTTCTCTCGTCTACAGAATGAGTGTAACAAATTGTCATCCAACGAAATAACAACAGATAAACGCCGCAACTTAATTCGAACAATAGTAGTTCGTATATAACGATAAGCCGCGAAACGACCGTAGCTGTGCCACAAAACATATTAAAGCATATATTGCATAACACAACCTCATATGGATCATTCCCTGTTTGATCTGCTTTGCCCTGACCAACGTTCAAATATCATCATCGTATAGGATAACACTTAACAAAACGACTTGCACTCACACTCAGCCCTTTTCACGGTTTGACATACCGACATAGTGCGATAGGAGAATGAACTAGCTAGGTTAAATTAACCGCCCCCTTACATCCTTAATTTAATGCACATATTTCGAATGTATCGTATATATTGGTAAATTCGGAAACAAACTGACCAATGGCCATTGGCCTGTTAACTTCTGGGCTCAAATGCCCGGGTATAGAAGGTCTTCGAGCCAATAATATAATGGTCTGACCCATATGATGGCACGACTGACGGATTGAACTGCCATACCATTGGTAATGCCACGGGATCATGATCTGATCAGGATGATGTACTGGTTTGGTGGCATGTTTGGCAGCGGTTCCCTTGAGATCAGTACACACTGGCCGTTAGTTATTCGGCGAAACTGGTAGTATTTGTTACACGGAGGGGAATCGACGTGAACAGCAGAAGCAGCTGATTTCAGATGGACTCCTACTATTTTTATCACAATGTATTATTGTTCCACCGAATTTGATGAAATAAAGCAAACGGACCGCACAAAAAGTGTTTAAAATCTTCGACTGCTGGCCTCTTCCGGATCATTCCAGCCAGTTCCCCGAACACTTCGGAACAGTTTTCTGTCATATTTTTCATCTGACACTCCTGGTGTAAACCGTTAGAATTATAGCAGTTAGTCCGAATAAACATGATAAATAGGTCCCAACAGACTGAAGTGACATGTCTAATGGGCGTCTGAGAAGCCATGCTCTTACATCCAGTGTGGACCCGACGTCCATAGTGGTCTATCGGGTCAGTGTAAACTTTCAATATCCGTGATAATCGCGCAGTAGCTCAGTATTTATATGTGACCAGTATTGAAAACAGGTATCACACGGCATGTATGTATGTTTTATTTGCTGTTTAATCTGGCAGATTGTCATTATTTATATCGTATATTATTATACCTCATTGCAATTTCTAGGCGTTGCATTGATCAATTTCATATCACGTGATAAAGATATTCTACCGTGTCGCAGCGGGCAATTCACAACGCAGCGGGCAATATTAGAGGGGAATATTACATTATTACCCTCACGTCCCGAAACTTCACGAAGTATACTTACGGAAACAACCAAAGGGTTGGACTTCCACGGCGTTTATCCAAAATATGAGCTGAAAGTGCGAAGGTATACAAATGAAATGACGATGGGCTGGTACGCCGTGCTTGTCATTCATATGATTGGGTAGTTTTACTATACATGTAAAATCGGGTACCAGCCCAGCATTTGTGAACAATATAGGAGTTTCTCCTGCCAGCCAGCAAGCGTCTTAAAACGTATTTTGACTAAATATGAGAATCGTCTCCTAAA
This sequence comes from Conchocele bisecta, assembly GCA_029237695.1. Classification (NCBI taxonomy): domain Eukaryota; kingdom Metazoa; phylum Mollusca; class Bivalvia; order Lucinida; family Thyasiridae; genus Conchocele; species Conchocele bisecta. Next base: position 78,360,872 of record CM055269.1, read on the forward strand.
AGCGATAATCATGTGATGCTAAAACATGTTTTATTAAGAAATCGGAAAACTATGGACAAACACATCAATATTTCTTAACAAAAAACATAGATAATTGTCTTTGGATACGATTCTTATTTGCTCCTAAGAACAAAATGTAACAATTGTCTCCTAAAACAAGAGAATCGTCTCTCGTTTTTCGCAATCTTGCCTTCCGCTTTTGGAAATACGTGTTGCCCATAACCCGAAGTTTTTGTCTGTAGCGCAGGCCGACATCCCTGCGTTACAGACAGAACATTCGGGTTAGTTTTGTCCATGCCTGTGTCGAAATCCTGCGTGTTGAAATCGCACATGCGTGTGTATACAATGTGCGATCGCGAAGCAAAAACACAATATCAAGCAGGAGGTTGCGAAAACAAGGTGTATGATCACGTGGTTTCCGAACCCGATTTTCCGACGTGACGTGACGTCATTTTTACAGTTGATTTTCATTAAAATCTTCCTAACAAACGGACGGATTTTGATGATATGTAGCGCACCAAATACGATGGCATATGTGTGTTATGGGTGCTCTGAAAGATCTTTACAGTAACTTATAAATTTCACAAAGAATCGGGTACCGTTTATTTCTTAAATTCACGTGCTCTAGTTTTTATTTACATTTACGGTAACCGATTCTTCGTCAAAACGACATAATTATGAGATTAAAGCCGCCTATACAATAAAGGGCAACGTGTACCGCATTTGCTGCGGCATATTTCATAAAAATATGTCATTCCATTAGCAAGATATTAAAGTAAATATACTGTAAACACATCTAAAAAACATGACGTCATACCGTTCGGAAACCACGTGATCCCCCACCTTGGAAAACGCAATATTGAATAATTTATAATAGAATCTGGCGCTTACGTTTTGCGCTCTCTTGCTCTTCGTTTCGCACTCTCGCAATCACGCTTCGCGTTTTCGTGTTCTCAACTTGTGCGCGAGATCACGAAAACGCGAGATTGTAACATGTCCCTAACAGGACACGTACAAATCGTCTTACGAAAAGATTCTCATGTGCTGCCAAACATATTGTTATTAAGAAATAGAACATAGAGCACATATAATGTGCTGCCAATACATCTTTATTGAAAAAAAAACATATTTCGATACGTGTTAATGTTTTAATGCTGCATCGCATTGCCGGTGTTTGCCGGTACGGCGATACACACAGATCCTTTACTTTCTTTTTCGTAGATTCTGCACCTACTCTCCGACTTCTTTAAACTTTCGACGCCATACATTTATGGAAGATTTATCTTATAAAACTCTGCGAAAACCGCTATGTGATAAGAGAGTTAATTCCATAGCCAAGTTCCATTCCATTCCATGGATAAAAAAATATGCGTTTAGTAATTGACAGTAAACGTGCTTCTGTATTGATATCGCGTCAGCGTGTTTCAAAGGTCAGATCGACACGACTTAACCTTTAGACGCTACACGTTGTAATCTTTGATGTATCACTCTCCGACACCGTCACACGTCACAGTCTGTAACCCCACGCGCATTTGGTGTACGACGTGATCGGACAAAACCGGGCTTATTGCATATGCCGCTAGCGAAGACCAATACATGAAAACGCGAGATTGTAACATGTCCCTAACAGGACACGTAAAAATCGTCGTAGGGGGCGATTGTCACGTAAAAATCGTCTAAGAATTATTTTTGCCTACAAAAACAAATCGCGTCATAAAACATGAGAATTGTACGGTGTCGTGTTAGGACCATGTTACAATCCCGCATTTACGCGATATCGACCTATACATGAGATCGCCAAAGTACGAGGCCAAATCGCGATACTGTGAAATCGGGAGGCGTTACCAAACCGTGATATTCAATCTAGCAATTCGGGGTCGCTATGATATATCTATACACAGTCGATTAACTGACGGTTGGACAAGCGCATCACATATACTCTACTGTGATAAATAATAGCTACGATACACACAGCGACGAAGTCAAAGTCAAACTCTTAACAGGAACGCACACCCTTGTCACACCAGGGCGACACCGAGCTAGTCTACTGAAGGGACGGAACACCAAGCACGTTGTGGACAGAGACAACAAGGTATATTTTTACAAGTATGATATATTTACATAAATGATAAACACAAACAATAGATGAATATGTCAGTACGGACAACGTTCCCTAGCAGCCACCGCCACAGGCCCTTGCACAACCAAGGCACATCCTCGATTCTGGAACAGGTAGGTAAAGTCAAAAGTAAACGTCATCATAATCTGGATACATATCCAATGTTAGAGATCATCTAAGCAACTCCGGCTTCCGCCATGATGGGAGGGACGTTAAGTAGTATAAAGGGAGTCAAAATGATACCACCTGCGGTGGTATCATTTATAACCCTTTATACTACCCCCACCACCCAAGAAAAATCAAAAATTGGTTAACGAGGAAATTGTCCCCACCCACCCGAAAAAAATCCAAAGATTTGTTGTCATAAAGTACATCATGTATTTTTCACGTCCAATTGAACAGATAAAACTATACTAATAAAAAGGATTTATTTTTGTCTCGTTGTCATAAATACATCATGTCTTTTCCACCACGGTATTTTCCTCCTCCGATATAGCTAATTGATTCCGTAGATCAGCAACTAATTCTACCAGCTCTAGTCTATCACGTTCCACTATAGTTAATTTATTTCGTAGATCAGCAACTAATTCTACCAACTCTAGTCTACCACGTTCACCTTTAGCCACCTGACAGCGTAGTTGCTTATGTCTACAAAGAGTTTGGGCACTAACGAATTTACAAGGGCATCTGGGGCATTGAAATTGTGGGGGGGGGGCACAAGGAAACTTTCTACGTCTCGCTAGATGCCTTCGTAGATAGTCTTTACGCATAAACGTTTTACAACAAGTCTCACACTCCATTATATATGTATATGTATATGTATATGTTTATATTCAATTGGACGTAAAACAAACTTAATGTTTTCACGTCCAATTGAATAGATAAATTTCATAGGTTATACAAAAAGTATATTACAGAAAATATGATAACGCTAGAAATAGAAAGTTTGAGAAGAGAAGCCGAATCTCTAGGGATTACTTATAGTACACGGTTGAGAGTTAGGGGGTTGACAAAGCTGATAAATGCCACAAAGAATGAGGCGTTTATGAAGCGGTTTACCCGCGCCTATAAAAGAGGGGCATTTAAAGACCTCTCACTAGCGGAGGAAGTTGGTAACAGAATTCAAAAAGAAAGTATTGCGGAGCTAAGGGCTAGTGTAATTAATTCTAAAGAATTACCTTCAAGCACAAATAATTTGTCTCAAATTAGACACACAGGTGACCACAAATACCAAATAAAAGATCTATAGTTCGCGCGATAGTGGAAAAAGGTGAAGAAATATTGGGGGCTCACGATGAAACATTGGAAAAGGTAGAAAATGGAAGACGGGTTAGTTACATTATCCTTTCGTAAAAACATTGACATCAACGAGTCTGAACGCATGTCCGATAAACTCGCTCCGTATCTAACAACAAATTTTTATTTGAGATATTCATATTCTTACAAGCTAGAACATATGGAGGAAACTAAAAATGGAAAACACCTAAAACTATAATATTTCACAAAAATCTCGGTGGTAGCGAACCACTATCATCAATGAAAACCGTTAAAAAATGGCTGTCAGATAAGGAGCAAAACACGAATAATGTCCGATAAAATAGAGACCAAATACAAAGTGGAAGTTTGTAAGATGGGTAGAGGTTTTTGTAAAGCTAATACAGGGCAGTAGTGGAATAGATTTGGGACTACAATCCAAAGAAGCAGCAGGAGGAGAACTTCCAGAATGGTTGAGGAATAGAAAAGGTATGTATTCTTAGATAAGTATAATATGACGATCTTTGTCTGTTCAGGTGTCTAGCTATGCACCTTGATAAAACGATCAGACCTGACAGATGTACAGAAAAAGCGGAAGAACTTAGTAAGCAATATTTCGGTAGTAATGATGTTTCACCAATTCCTTTTCAGATCTAAAAAAGGATTGTGAAGAGTTTTTAAGGTAGGTATAGAAGTATATCAACCAACCAAATATAACGTATGGTGGTTGAGAAAGGTACCAGCGCACTATAATGAAATAGGTAATAAACCAATGACAATAGGACTGTTTAATAATCACGCATTTCTAATAAAAAACCTTAAAATAAAAAACCTATCTAAAACTTACGCCTGCAATAATTGTAAACAGAGATTCACAAAAGCGAGTAATATGAAGAGACACGGACCAAAATGTATGAAAGGTGAGACAAAAGTAATATGTGATGGTAATTATTTAGAGCGCCCGCGTTCGTCGTTCGAGAAAGCGTTCTACCCAAAAAGTTCTAACAGTTATGGGGCGATCGATTGGATGTACTCTGTGGAAAAGCGGGATGGAATTCACATTCATCACGAACAGTGTGGACACGGGGGTGAAAGATGGATTTTAGGAGCTCCAGTAGATGGATACTGTACGGAAACCAATACCGTATATCAATATCACGGCTGTTACTGGCACGGGTGTGAGATTCATGCAAAGCATAGAAAAGAAGAACGCGCATCCACTATGAGAAGAGATACATTTATTAGAAGAAGCAAAGAATTCAACCTAGTAGTTATGTGGGAATGCGAATTTCAAAGAACGGGTAAAGACATAAAGATCGGTTGCGACACTACTCTTTATCCATATCAGATAGTATACGATTTTGAGGCATATCTCAACCCAGAATTTGAAACTCTCGGTAATAATCTAGAGTACGAAGCCGAGCACGTTCCGGTAAGCGTTAGTATAGGAGATAATTTCTCAGGAACAGTAACTCATATTTGTGATAAAGATCCCGCAAAACTTATAGAAAAATTTGTAGAAGATTTGAAAGTCAGGGGGAAAAGATATAAGAGAAGAAGTGTGGTCAAGATATGGGTTTAATTCAGAACATTTACGTAAAAACCAAATCGCCAAGATCGAACAGTGGATAGAGCAAGTGCCGGTTATAGGTTTTAACAGCAGTAAGTACGATATAAACTTAATAAAGAAATACCTAGTAGGACGAACTGGCATCAAACTAACAAAGAAAGTAATGGTCGGAAAACGTGCAAAACGCAACAAAATTTATTTCTATTTACATCCAGAGTTTTAGATTTCTTGATGTAATACTTTATCTAGGACCTGGTGTAAGTTATGATAGTTGGATAAAAGCCTACGAATGCAAAGGACAGAAATCTTTCTTTCCTTACGAGTGGTTCGATTCTCCAGACAAACTGGATTACCCAGGACTACCGGATATAGAGAATTGGTATTCCAAACTATCTGGGAAAATGTTAATAGATGAAACAGAATTAAGTAAATGTCGTAGAATTTTCGAAGAAAATAATATGAAAACTTTCAGAGATTGGTTGAAAATATTATAACGATTTAGATGTAGCACGTTCTAGAAGCGGTGGAAAAAATGTGTGAATTTTATAAGCACAGAGGTGTGGATATTTTCAAAGATGCGGTAACACTACCTGAAGTAGCTATACAATATTTATTAAAAGAACAAAAATCTATACCGGAGGATGCTCTATATGCACCAAAAGAAGAAAACATACGAAATGATGAAGGACGCTCTAGTTGGCGGTCCATCAATAGTATTTACACGATATGCAGAAGCTGGTGTTTCAAATATTAGATCTAATTCCTCAAATGAAATTAACAAACCTTGCAAGGCTGTTTTTGGGGTACGATGCAAACGCGTTATATTATCTACGTTAAATAAAGAGATGCCGTGTGGGAGAGAAACTATACACCATATAGATACCCCACATAACCCTAAATTTATTAAAAAGTTTTGTAAAAGAGTTTTATCTGGAGACTGGTTTGGGTTTTGCGGAGGTGGAATATAGAAGTTCCACACAACTTAAAAGATTAAGTTTTCTGAAATGTCCCCAATATTTATAAACAGAGAAGTAGAGGTTGATGAAGTTCCCACACACATGATAAAATATTTGGAAGATACTGGAAGAACTAGAGGAAATGGAAGAAAATTGGTGGGATCTATGACCGCCACTAAAGTATTGCTGTACGCGCCACTGTTGAAATGGTATTTAAAACACGGCCTAGAAATAACTGGAGTTCATCGTGTTATAGATTATATTAGTGGAAAACCGTTCGAATGGTTCGCAAAAGAAGTTACAGCCGCAAGACGAACAGGTGATGTAGAACCAAATAAGAAACCAATAGCCGACATAATGAAATTATTAGGAAACTCGTGTTGTGGAAAAATGATAGAGGCAACGGAGTGACATTTAAATACGACATATACACAAAACGAAACCTGTGTTGACAAAGCATTAAGATCTGCATTCTTTGACGATTTGGAAGAGATAGGAGATGCGTACGAAATATCTTCAAGAAAACCCAGGTGTGCGGTAAATAAACCATTCATTGTGGAATGGAATAGCGGTTTATCAACTAGCTAAATTGAGAATGTTGGAATTTTACTACGAATTTCTAGACAAATACGTAAAAAGAGAAGACTTTGAATTAATACAGATGGATACTGATAGTATGTATATAGGAGTTAGTGGAAAAAACGATAGAGGAATTGATTAGACCTAACTTACTAGACGAGTTTGAAAAAGAAAAAAGAAATGGTTGGCTTGGGATAAATGGAGCGAAAGAGAGCCCGGACTTTTCAAAATGGAATTTAGCGGGGATAGGGCGATAGCGTTATCTAGTAAGTGTTATTTCGTAGAAAAAAATAATTTCACTAAAGATAATTTATTGGAACAAATTAAAATTAATAAAAACTCTGCGAAAGGAATGTCCAAGAGAACTAACAATTTAAATTGGGATAGATATAACGAGTACTAAGTGAAACTACAGAAGATGGAAAGCACATTATAGATGTAGCACAAAATAGAGGATTTAAAATGAAAGACGGCGTTATGAAAACGTACTGTCAACAAAAATTAGGACTCTCGGCATACTACGATAAAAGACGCGTGTTACCAGACGGAATACATACAGAACATCTCTAAAGAATCTGACGATCCGGGGGTAGCTGGGTGTCAGAAGGCACCATAAGAAGTTCTTCGCGAACAAACCCTCGAGATGGCCCATCATCCAAATAGTAGAGCACGGGCTCATCAGGTTTTGTAATAGATCGATCTAGATGATATACATTGAGAGACCACACTGGATCAGTCGCGCGGCGGCTGCCACCTTCGAGCTCTCCCGGTTGATAGAGGTACCGGACGTCAATATCTGATGGAAGCCGTTGCTCCTCTAAACCAACGGGTCGCCCGCGCGAGACGGCAGAGGGCTTGCTCGTCACCCTTTTAAACTTGATAGGATCTACAGGCTTCTTATCTATCAATCTGGTCACCTCTCCGTTCAGTGCGGAGACCACGGCGGGCAGTCTGGCCACCCACATCGGTCGATCGCGAATGAGGTCTACAAGTTCTTTGGCATATTGGTGTCCGAACAGTCTCTCAGCCAGGGTTCGATTGAAGCGTTCCACGATCCCCTGGTCCCGGTGGATGTTGACGAGGCCACGTCTGATAGAAACTTTATGCTTAGACAATAGATGAGAGACCGCGCCCATGAACTCGCGGCCGGGATCGACCTGGAGAAGATTCGGCCATTTGAGAGGACTCCTCTTATATATTCGGGAAAGAGCCTCGGCCACCTCCTTAGACTCTTTAGTGGCCAACGGCTCAGCCCCCTTATAACGACTCGCTACGTCAACGATTGTCAGTGCGTACTTGTACGTTTTGCGACCGACGCGATCGTGAGGGAGAAACAGGAGATCCGCTTGGTGAACTTGGTTCGGCACCGACACGTCGAATTTCGGGCGCGGAATATTATGAGGCGCGGGTAAATAGATCTGCCAGATGGCCTGCTTCTTGAGCCATTCCTTGACAGCGTTTTCTGAAACCTTGGTCGCCGCCGCGAGGTTCTTGATGGCCGCGAGTCCCTTCCAGTAGCCGCGTGGGCTATAGTACGTGTTCGCTAGCTTGCGCGCTAAGCGAACCGAGGGTTTGGTATCAAGTTTGCGCGTGTTCATCGTATGCGAAGTATTCTAATATATCGGCCAATCTCCAACATGCCCTCGCCAGTTCGTCCGGTAACTGCGTCGTTAATAATAAACCTTTGTTGGAAGTTTCGCTGCAGCCCCAATCGCGTTTGGGTTGGAACAGGAGAGGGGAATCTAATTCAACATTGTTGATGGAGGAATCTAACATCCGCTTTGCGAAAAGGGTGGCCTCTTTTTCGTCCTCGCGCCACGTCTCGAGACAATCTCGGGCCAGACGAATCATACTCTTTGCACCAGGTAAACGATGTTTTTGGGCAGTGTAGCCTACATCGATCATAGCGTCATAAAGTTCGTCAACTAACATCGTTCTATATATATATATATTTATAAAAAAAAATGTTTTTTTAATTAATTAATTATTTTATATAGTAGCCGACGAGCCCAACCACACCCATTCCCACGACGATGAACGCGATCTCGCGGTCCTTTTGGGCCTCTGATGGTACATAGAAATCATGAAAGTTCGGGCTCTGGATTATTGGATCGAGACTTTTGTGCGGATATGCCAGCGCGTACTCGCGGTTGGCTTCTTCAACGTTCTGAAATGTTTGCGCGGCGTGATTTTCGCGGCGAAGCTCTTCATTGACCCAGTCCAGATGGGCGGTTCGTTTTTTCGACCACGCTTCTTTTGCGCTATTGAGTTGTTCTACAGCTAAATCATGACGCTTACGCTCCTCATCCACGTTCAAGCTTTTCATTTTAGAGAATATAAAGTTGCTACCGCTGAACGCCAGTGCGTTTACAAGCGCACCGCCTACTATTACTGCGATTGAAGCCATTTATTTCCATATATTAACTGGTAGAATTCCAGCTTTAACTAGATAATCTCGGGTCCAAACTGCGGCCGCTACATCTAAGGTCGCGAGCCCTACGTCTCTCACAGTAAAGTCCAATTTGGGAGCGGTTCCTCCTAGGGCCATCTTTGATAGTCGAGCATACCCGATACTGAAACCTGATATCACCACGGCGTGATAAAGCACATTCACTAAGATTTTACCATCTTGTTCAGCCATTGTTATAATTATTGCATATAAAAGGGGTCGCGATCAATGTTTAAATGGGGCGCATCCAAATTCAACATTGTTGATGATTGGTGTTTCTTCTGAACACTGGCTGGTTGTTTTTTCGGGTATTTCCACACCCACAGGGCACCAACAACTGCCAGACTACCACCAACAAACCAACTCCAATTCGTGAATTGGGGTTCAGTCCAACTCCAACTGGAGTTGGTATTGGGTGACAAATTCAAAGAATTTGGGTGTGCTTCTAATTCGTGAATTTGGGGTGTTGTTGCACTCAACCCAATCGGGATTGAAGTTGAACCCGATTGCTCTGTCTTCAGATGTTGTTTGCTGTCTCCGTCCCCGATTGCAACGACTGTTTAGCCTCTCGAAGCTCGGCGAGTATTTTATCTTGTTTAACTTTTCGGGTGGCAGCCGCCGCCCGCCCAGCTGCCTGTCTTTTGGGGATTTTTTATATGCGGTATGTCATCCAGTGGCGGAGTAACAATCTGGTTCGATTGTGTTGGAGCAATCTGGTTCAACTCGTCACTCTCGTGTGTCTTGTGTCATCATTTTCAGGGCTTATAGTTCGTGGGCATATATGTCCAAATTGACAGTGTTTACCCGTGGTCAACGCGGTTGTCAGTGGAGCTAAGTACATTCCAAACTTGTGATAAATTGAGCAGCATGCCGTTCTAAGAGTGTGTCCTATAAAAGGGTCAGTCTCTAGATCGTGAATCAACCCTTCGGTGTTTGTTATAGGGAGAAGTATACTAACGGCGGTAGCGTACAAATGAATAGCCGCCGATCCAAGAGTTTTTGTCATCTCTGCTCCCAATTTGGATTCGTATCGCGCATACATTTTATCGATCTCCGCAACTGACATCTTATCCACCTGAAAAACTGAGAGACGCCTACCGAGATAATGCTCCGATTGTCCCCCAGCAACCAGCGCAGCTAGCCGCTCTCGTCGCGCCGCATTTTCATTTTCATTCGGAGTCGTTGCACTCAACCCAATACCAACCCCCGATTCTGATTGCTCTGTCGGATCATTATTGTTGGCAGTCGGAGTTGAGGTTTCTTCCATTAGCTGATCGAGAAGTTCGTCGCAGTTCATTTTTTTCAAAATTAGTAATTTAACTATTCTAACAAGTCTCATCACTTTAACATATTGCCAAGCGCACCACCCGATACTTATGATCACCATTATGCTCGCAACAAAGCTCGCAGCATAGCACCAAATTGTTCAGCATTTGTTCAGCATTTGTTAAGCAATTGCTAAGCATTTGTTCAGCAATTGATAAGCATTGTTAAGCAATTGCTAAGCATTGTTAAGCATTGCAAATAGCTTATTACTTTGTAATTTTCCTAATTTTTTCAAAATTATTAATTAATTGATCACTTTATAAGCGTTGGTTGATCAGTCTTTAACAGAAGCTTGGCGTGCTTAGTTTCGGAAAGCATCTGTCGAACCTCCAGGCGCTCCTCGCGCGTTGGGATAACGTCATTCTCTCGAAGACAGTCATCGAATGAGTCTCGGTCCTTGCAGTGAAAGAGGGCGACCCATTTCGTTTGCTCGCGCAGATCCTTGAGGACGCTTGTTGTATTTTTGAGTGGAGATCCATACGCTTTGCCTCGCATGGCGGCCAGAAAATGCGAGCTCGGAGAGCATGTCCTTCTTTTTGGTCATCGCCGCCTTGGCCGAGCAATCGTCAATCACGTATAGGGTGGGCTCACCCTGGAATCTTTGGTATAAACCACGCAACCAATCGTGAAGCCTATCACCCGGGTCAATAACGTATACCTCAGGGTCGGTCCATATCCACTGGCGCCGCTGATAAGTATCGTTGTGCCGTACAGTGGGACACAGGATCACAATGTGACGAAAGGCATCGCGGTAGGACTCCTCGAGCAAGTCGAGGATGAAAACCGTTTTTCCACATCCTGTCTGCCCACATATTATGGCAGAGTGGGCATCTCCAATCGTGAATTGGTATTGATTGCTAGATTTCTTAATTTTTTCAAAATTATGTATTAATAAATCGTTAGATGATTTTTTTATTAAATCAGTAGATCGCTGATACGTATCGACCATCTTCGATGTTGAGTTGTGCGTCTGTAATTATATATAAGTACACGTTCAATGGCCCGGCTCCGTCCGCCTCTTTGGTTATCTGGATCGTCACACATCACTAGCGTTCTCAACTTGGCGTCCGCTACCGTGTATTTGGTCATCGTCACTGGCTCGCATGTCTAGCCATAACGCGTATTTGGTATTCAGGAACTCCGCGAGGGAGACGACCGAGAGATGCAGGTCTTTGGCAACTGCTGCAACCTCCGGAGAGCGCTTAGAGCCGGCAGCAAACTGCTTTCTTACTTCATCCCACTGCTGGTGCGCGCGAAGACCCGCGCTGTAGAGTTGATTGGGGACTCCCTCGATCGTCACCTCTACCTTTTGATTTTGGGGTTATAGAATTTGTCGGTTTTTCTAGCACCTAACGCGAACCGAGCATCCTCGAACAACATCAGTATACCTTTCATCGAGCGGGCGGGTACGTTGACATTAATATTCCACAATGTGTCGCTTTTCTTGCGATGGCGAAGAACTCGGTCGTAAAGTATGGCAACGCGCCCGGCGTACTGGGTTCTGATCAATCGCGCGAGTTCGGGCATCGTGACCATGTCGTACTCCAGGGAAACATTATCGATCGTATACGTCGATAACATGTCGGTGGCTATGATAACTCGGCCGTAGTCGTTGAACGTTAGTTCGTATTCGAGGCGGTCAGCCAAAGCACTCTGATAGTAGGGCATGTGACTCTCTAGCAACTCAAAGTCGAGCGGGATGTAGAAGCGTTTTGCCGTAAGCGCCCGCGACCGCGTTGTCACTCGCGTTGTTATCTGCCTTGTTAGCAGCCCCGATTCTAAGTTTGGTTACATTCTTATTTTTGCTGGTGTCAATACCCTGATAGACAGCGTTTTCACGCTCTTGTGCCGTCTTCCACAGGTCCTGATAGCAATGGTAGACGTCGCTGTCATCGATCGACATCACCTCATTACCAGAAATCTTTATCATGGTCTTCTTGACTATGGCGCGACCCAGGTTCTGAACGACGGTTCGGTCCGCGTCCGTCGACGTTAGCGAAATAGTGAAAGCGAGGCGAACAGTACCCGGAACAATGACGTCGTGAGTTCCGAGGTTGGGGAAGCGGACTAAGAGCTGCTGGTTCTGGTCGATCGTCGATGGGTTGTTCGTAATAACGACACTCTGTCTCACGCCTTTTGCCCCGAGGGGCTCACGCAGTCTGCGGTATGGACTGAGTTTGCGACCGTATTGACTCGAAGACATAATTAATTTTATTGAAACTATTAAACCTGTATTGTTTTGTCTTTAATATAATAATAATTATTAAAGATGGCTGGTCTCGATATTGGCATGGACGAATTCGATCGCACTACGGGCGACCGAGACGATTACCTCGATGATGATGATTATGTTGATGATCTATATCCATATAGCCGCGGAGAGGGCGTGGACGTTGATGACTACCTCGATGATGATGATTATGTTGATGATCTCTATCCATATAGCCGCGGAGAGGGCTTGGACGCTGATAATAAGGACGAAACGTCCTTCATAGAGTACCCGCCCGAGGCGAGTACACATTTCGAAACGTGGGAGGCCAAATCCAAAACTCCGACATGGGCGGGCGGTGCCAAGATTCCTGAGGGGATCTCCAAGAATGAGCTGGCGTCTACCAAGGAAACGGATACTCTGGTGAAACGGTGGGAGAGTATAGTGTCTAAACGCGGCATCAAGGCCACGTTGGAGTTTCGCAGCACTAAAAGAGGAGACCTGTGGGTTAAATGGGGCCTGGAAGTCGCTGACGTACAAGAACCACCCAAACAAGTTCCTCAAACCCTCTTCATTGAAGCGATATGGAGCACTCCTCGGTCGAGCTCTCGGAGTGCTCGACGACAATCAGGCGCCGCTGCCTACAAAAATGGTAAAAACCCTACAGTCTACCGACGAAACGCTGGAGAAGACGGCCGCCACTATAGAAACGATCGAGCTCAGCGAGATCCCTCGCGTAGCCACAGACGCTATTAACACGATTGAAACCACGGTCAACGAAATAAACGGCACGAAGTTTGACCCCCACCGTTACCTCTTCGCGAACTCCGGGGACTCGATAAGGTTCTGCAAACAACTCGGGGCGAACTAGTCAATAACCTCTCCAAACTCTCAGCACTTGACAAACATATCGCTCTAGAAGAAAAAAAAATAAAGGAAGCACGGGTCGATAGAGAATCTACCGAGCGGATCAACAAACTCCTGCGGTCGTTGCGGGACGAAAGAGAAGCTCGATTGGAGGCTGCCTCGACTAACCGTGAGACGCTTTCCGGTCAATTAAGTCGGAGCCGCGAAACAATCTCGAGGGTCCTGCACGAGGACACTACACTCGGTGCGCGTATTCGCACTCTGTTCAGAGAGAAGGGCGTCACGATAATAACCGTCATCGCGGCTTTCAGCATGATTATATCGACCCTAATTCTATCTATATCGTCTCTATTTGTAGCTGTCAATGCTGGTGCTGCACCAGCACCAGCTCCAGCACCAGCTCCAGCACCATCTCCAGCACCAGCTCCAGCACCATCCGGTGGGGTAAAAGAATGGATAAAAAAACAACTAAAAGCCCTCGCCAATCTCCTGGCTAAATTAGCAGGAAAGTTGGCTGCCGCACTACCTGGACTGATCGGAAGTATCGTTTCTTACTTGCTATCTATATTATCAAAAACGGTCGGATGGCTCGCCAATAATACTTGGGCTTTAATCGTGGCAATCGCCGGTCTCCTATTATTCTCTGCCAGAGAGTTCCTACAACCAAAGCGTAAATAATCCGATCGCCACGAGGGCGATGACGAGCCCTAATTTCTCCTCCTCGTGTGTTGTGCTTCCAATTTCACCCAATTTGCGATTGATTGGTGTTTCTCCAATCGCGATTGGTCTGTTGATGGAACTCGATGGTGCATCCAATTTACGAATTGGGGGTACTGGGTTCAATTGTGTATCCAATTTACGAATTGGGGGAGGTGTATCCATTTTGTGTTTTATGAAATCGGTTCCACTGTTGAACCCGATCATGTTGGGGGTGTGCTTGATGATATCCGTGTTCACGTTACCGTTGTGGCCGATTTTTTTGATTGGCGGTGGCGATTACGATCTGATTATTGTAACCGTCAACCGGGTCGTCTCGTAGTATCATATTGCTCGGCGCCATATAAAGACCTATTCCAAATACATAGTCTACTGGGGTGCTGGCATTCTGCAAAACGTCTTGATAATTCTGGATCGCCTTCTCAGGTCCACCCTAGCTGAGATGGCGTCCTCTACAAGTGCCAAGAATTGTTTTTGTGCATCAAACGCTGTTCCCGTGCCCAGTATAGAACTGCGAGTTTGCTTCTGTGCGCCGAGGATGGCCCAGACGTACGTGCGAATGGAGTCGTTGACGCGAGTAACCCCGGCCTGCGTGAACCCTAGACCCGTATCTAACATAAATGTAGCCCACGCGTCCTGAACCTCAGCAGCCTGCTGTATGTAATCGACGTGAGCCCGTTTCGGAGGTAACATTTACAAGAAAACACGCCACAGTGCCGACCTCCAGACACTTCCGGCCCGAAAGTCATAGTCGCGGGGTCAAAATTCCCGGCGTTCCGACTGACGATGTGGTCACCGGAGTGATCGTGTCTAAAATCAGTCTGCGTCCAATTCCCGGACTGGCCGTGAATGAGAACGTCCCCGAGGCCGGTGCTGGTAGGAAATGCTTTCTGTCTCCAGTCCGCGTCTTTTGAAACGTTGAATTCGTTACGCAGTCTTTCAAAGGCCATACGGTCGTATGCGTTGGAAATCGGATCCCAGGCGTCGTCTTGAGGTAGTGAAATACCTAGTTCTTTGAGAATCCTCCTAATAGTATAATACACATGAAAGTTGTAGACACTTCGGAGCATGACATTCTTGGATGTCAGATGGTCTTTATATGAAACTCCACACCCGGCTGTTGCGCAACCATACAGCGAAATTTATTTGGTTCTGCCAAAACTGCATCGGTGTTGATTTCCACCCGTTTACCGCCTCCATCGTAGTAATCTTGGGCAGCCTATATTGTTCAAAGATGTTAGGGAAGTTGGTGGCAAAGCCACTGTCCGGTCTAACCGTTACGGTTGGGTGTACAAGGGGGTTAACAACGTCTTTTTGTGTGTATTTACCTCCGACCGCGTACTTTACATTAGAGTTAAAGCTAAATGCTTTGGTATCCATTGAAAGATATTATTATGTTTGCTACTATAACTAATGTTCAAAAAGGGAGTTGTGAACTTCAAAAAATTAATTGACAACTGCTGCGGAAAACACCGGGTAGGCCTTAGATCAATCACCTTCACGGTTGGATGGCAGAATGTGGGGAAGAGCGAAGGGTTTTACTATGTGAAGGATGGACAACAATTAGGTGTAAAGCTGCCTCACGGACTGTGGGGAATAAGACAGCTCAAAGATTTTGTCAACTCAGAGCTTGACGGTATAATCAACCTCACAGTATCGAATGCTACCGGGCTCACAACAATGACCATCAGCAGTGATAATAAGGTACCCGGGGTTGGGTATTCAACTCGGTTTTAAAGAGACATACTCCTCAAACAAAGGAGTGTTTACCCCGGGTGAGTACGTCGGTGATAATCCGGTGGACTTCGCCTTCACGAAAACTCTCATGGTGCACCTGGATCGGGTGAACACATCGTACAACACGGTAGACGGATCCCCCAGCACATTACTGAAAACCGTGCCCGCCAGCGACTGTTTCTATGGTGAGACTGTGACCTTAGACTTCCCACACCCCGAGATGAAAGTTTTGGAATCGGGACACATCCACGAGTTGAAGATTTCTATTCTTGATGATAAAGGGAGAGAGTTGAAGAACGATTACCCGATTTCGGTCGTCGTAGAAATTTCAAATTAATTGAAAAAATTAAGAAAATTATTTAGAATTAAACGCATGTTCGTAATATATATTATCAACATTATGAGTATATACGGACCAGGTAGTTCTTCCGATTGGGTGACAAATTCAAATAATTTGGAACCGGCAGAAGGGGGATTCATCCCGACAGAGGGCGACTTTTTAACTACCCAAAAAACAAAGGCCTTGATCAATAGAACTATATTTAGGGCCACGGACGAGATTCACAAGAGTCTACTATCACAACTTAGAGAATATGCCCTGGCTGTGAATACACAAAGTTGTGAAGAAACGCATACGGAACTAAACGAACTAGGTAAAAAAATAACCAAATTTAGAAAAGAGGCCCGGTTGGGGATTTATAAAGCCCGAGAAGACCGCCAGGCTGACATTACGGAGGTTTATGATGCGTTGCGCTTAGAAGACTCTCTCAGCAAAGAAGCTACACTTGCTGAATTAGACGGGAAAATAATCGATTTTCGAAAAGAGGCCACGTCGGGTATTGAGAAAGCCCGAGAAGACCATCAGGCGGACCTTATGAAGGCTTATGAGGTGTTGCGCTCAGAGGACTCTCTCATCAGAGAAGCGGCACTTACTGAACTAGATAAAAAAATAACCAAATTTCGAAAAGAGACCCGGTCGGGTATTGATAAAGTCCGAGAAGACCACCAGTCGAACCTTGCGGAGGCCCTTGCGGAGGCTTATGATGCGTTGCGCTTAGAGAACTCTCACAGCAAAGAAGCGACACTTACTGAACTAGACGAAAAAATAGCTGAATTTCTGAAAGAGACCAGGTCGGGTGTTGAGGGGGTCCGAGAAGACCATAAGGAGGCCATTGCGGAGGCTTATGGGGCGTTACGCTCAGAGGACTCTCTCAACAGAGAAGCGGCACTTACTGACCTATACGAAAAAATAACCGAATTTCAAAAAGAGACCCGGTTGGATCTTGATGGAGTCCGAACGGGTATTGATAAAGCCCGAGAAGACCACCAGGCGGATATTACGGAGGCTTATAGGGTGTTGCTCTTAGAGGACTCTATCAACAGAGAAGCGACACTTACCGAACTAGATGGGAAAATAACCGAATTCAAAAAGAGGCCCGGTCGGGTATTGATAAAGCCCGAGAAGACCACAAGGCAGCCCTTGCGAAGGCTTATGAGGTGTTGCGCTCAGAGGACTCTCTCATCAGAGAAGCGGCAGTTGCTGAACTAGACGGAAAAATAACCGAATTTCAAAAAGAGGGATGGTCGGGTATTGATAAAGCCTTAGAAGGCACCAGGCGACCATTACGGAGGTTTATGATGCGTTGCGCTTAGAGGACTCTCTCAGCAGAGAAGCGGTACTTACCGAACTAGACGGAAAGATAACCGAAGTTTCTGATAAACTGAAACATGATCGTATAGCCGCGACCAAAGCTCTTGAGGAGGCCTCTTATGAGATTCGTACTGAGGCATATAACGCAACCAATGCGCTTGCCGGAATAGTGCAAACAATGAAAACGCCAAAACGTGTCATAACAGTTTGGGCTGAGAAGCGGGGCCCATTGGTTGAGGGGCACTATGAATATTCGTTCGGTGCCAAAGCGAGTAATAAATATGGGGGATACACTATGACAGCTGCAGGTGAAGTTATCCAAATGGCGGTCTGCTCAGTTAATGGTAGTGGTAAACCTGTGGGCGCGGTCGCGATAAATATTGTAGTAGATGGGGAAGAACTGGGGGTTGGAGTCACTAAAATCTCTGGAGATAGTTCGACGGTGGTTTCGTTCGCCGGTGATGATCGAATTAGACTTTCACAAGGTAGTGTTATTAACTTTGTTACGAAAATCGGTGACCCAGGGAGTTCTTCCACTATTGTCTCATTGTTAATTGAACTTATTGTGTAAATACTAATATATTGAACTAAATTTGTAAAATTTAAATATGAACGAATCACGCTTCCAATTGTCAATACCACTCCACCAACACTGTATCCAACTCTCAATACCACTCCACCAACACTGTATCCAACTCTCAATACCACTCCATCAACACTGTATCCAATTAACGAAAGAAGTTCAGATTTTAGGTTGAATAATATCGTCGCTATGCAGGATATTTTAGTTAGAGAATGTGCAAATAGAAAAAGACATGCTAACAAATATAAGCGCGCGGTGAACATAGCTGAAGCATCTAGTACGGTTCTGGCAAGTGTTTCTGTGTTGTGCTGGGCGGGGGGGGGGACAGCTGCAACTATATCCACCATTATAACAGTTCCTGTAGCGGGGATTTTATGTGCGGTTTCGGCCGTTTCTGGGTTGCTGTGTATGGTAATTAGGGCGGCGGGTGGAAAACTCGAGAAAAAAAGTAGAAAACATGATAGAATATCCGTTCTCGCTAGGTCTAAGAAAAATAGCATCGACGTTATGGTGTCCAAAGCGTTGGCCGATAAGAAAATATCAAATTTAGAGTTTGAATCCGTGGTGGAAGAAATGGGGAGATATGAAGAATTAAAAAATGATATAAGAATCAAGGCGCGCGCCACCATGCCCAAAATTGAGTGTACTGATTGGGATAAATTTAGGGTAAAACTTGGAAATAAAGTCGGAGAAAATGTTAGAGCACCATTGTGATATTTTATAAAATAATTTTAAAAAAATAATTAATTTTCTAATTTTCTTAATTTTACTAATTTTGAAAAAATTATTAATTATATTGGTGCAGTAAACAAATTTACATACCTATACAACATATGTTTTTCACTAAGAATTACAAATTCAGTCGAGGATTACACTGTACACACCGTCTGTGTAATTGATACACTCGGCTATCAATTTACGCATGGGTTATAACCCGTGTAATTTATACACTCGGCGAAGTTTACCTCGGCTATCAATTTACATGGGCCATAACCCGTGTAATTGAAACATTGTCGTTACAACATAAATTAATTACTATGTAATAATAGGGGGTGTTCAGCTTTAAATTATTAAAAAAAAATATAAAATTAATTATAAAATTAACAAAATAACGAACCATCACATGTTTTCTTTCGCAAATAGGTATTAATAAATAATTATAATTTGCACACCATTTGTATGTTGTATAGGAAACTGATGAGTATATATATATTTGTTGACCTTACAACAATTGGTCTCATCTCGTGCATGCCATGTTGTTGATCCGGTATGACGTCCGTCTCGTCTGTTTAATGGTAGCAGTCTATGCATATGTGTGTATTTGGCGATGTAATTGTGTAGCTCAAAGGTGCCGGCCTAAAAGATTTCTGCCTAAGAGCTTTGCAATTTCGGAAACCAAATTCACACATAGGCTCTCCTTACTTCGCTGGTTTCTCTTAATAGAGGAATTGGCAATGGGGTTCAAGGCGACCCGTAAAACTAGACTGTGAGCCAACAGATGCGTGGGCTTAAGAAAGGTCCCAACACCCCAGTGGCTGGGTGCCGGGTAGAAATCTGCCCAGTCGCTGGGGGTGTTGTGCACGAGTGGAGGCTTTTGCTATTTTTTTTTTAATTTTTACAAATTATTAATATCTTTATAAGCGATATCGTAGAAATGTATATTCGTAAACGAATCGTTGGGTTTTAACAATTTTATATAATACACCTTAGTTTCATATCCAATACGTATTATCCGTCTTAATGTTTGCATTTGCCTCTTGTATAGTTGACATAATTGCCGGTATAATATTGTAAATGCAACGTTTTTATCGGAGCGTAATAAATTAATCTGGTATTTCATGTATTCGATATCACCTAGTGTTCTCATTTTATAGAATTTATATACAGGATTATAACCCCCGTATTCTTCGTAAAGTTCTTCAACACAGTTATTAAAAAATTTCAATTCCAATTGTATTGTATTATCCATTTTCTCTAATATTTGTTTTTTTTTCTGTTCAATTTCCAATTTCTTCTAATAATTTTCCAATTTCTTCGTTAAAAGTGATATTGTAGAAACGCATATCCGTAAACGAATCTTTGATTTCAAACTGTTTTATAAAATTAGTTTGATAATGTTTCGGTAGTGTTTCTCCGATCCTATTTAGTCGCTTCATTACATAAATTTGATACTTATACCGGCGACATAATTGCCGGTTTAATATTGTAAATGCAACGTTTTTATCGCAGCGTAATAAATTACGCTGATATTTCATGTATTCGATACAACATAGTATTGTCATTTTACCGTGTTTTAATACTGTAGAAACAGCGTAAAATTCTCCATAAAAGTCATTACAAAATTCCAATTCGTTGCGTATTTTATTATCCATTTTGTTATAATATTTTATTATAACCTATTCAATTTATCTGTTCAATTGGAGGTGAAAAATACATGATGTATTTATGACACCAATATGACAACGAGACAAAAATAAATCCTTTTTATTAGTATAGTTTTATCTGTTCAATTGGACGTGAAAAATACATGATGTATTTATGACACAAATCTTTGGATTTTTCGGGGGTGGTGGGGGACAATTTCCTCGTTAACCAATTTTTTATTTTTCAGGTGTGGTGGGGGTAGTATAAAGGATTATAAATGATACCACCGCAGGTGGTATCATTTTGACTCCCTTTATACTACTCGTTATAATAACGTCGTAAAGTTACTGGTTCTTAGGAGATACCGAGCCTACTTGGCCGGATGTGGTCCATAACGCATCAGTGAACGTCCCTATCGATTCTTCACGTCCTTTGACGGAATAACGTCACCGGAATATGCCCCACTCGATTACGCCCTTGGTCCACGCGGAGCAGAGTCCCCGCTAACCCACGGTGTCGTGTCGTGGACTCCAGAATAAGTAAATAACTCTGTGTTGCGTACTGAATTACGCAGACACAAAGTAGGGACGTGCCGTCGCTCGTTGCTGACTGGCTGGCTGCCTGGCTGGTGTACTGGCTGGTGTACTGGCTGGGACTACAAAACACCAACGGTGTTGTTACCAGAATGTAACATGATTATAGTCTCAATAATAGTCACAGTAGTGCACATGAAATCAATATCCTGATTGCATGGCAATACTAAACATCATCATATATTACAATGATGAAACATGATAACATGCAATGTACACAAAGATATTTTCACTAATTGGAAGAAGGGGGCTGATGGAATTCATAAGTCGGAAAATGCGATATAACACATTAATGAACAGCCCCTATATCTAGTGTACCCAACGATATACCTCTTCACAGCCGTACATGTGAATACAGACGTCATTCACAGTTATTTACCATTAGTAAACAAACATTTGATTGCGACAGGCCTTACCTTGATCAGACTGCCCGTGGCCAACTGCGCTAACTTAATAAAGAGCAACTGTGCCAAGTATTCTCCTGTACAGACTCACAGTATTACATTACATTACATTACTAATCATAAACACTGTATACTCTAATCAGACTGTAGGATTCCACAGGCTAACCCAAAGCATCAGTGATTGAAACAAATTATACTTCACATCATGTCCTTATTGCAGCTTACTGATGTATAAATCAGTGCACTTAGAGCAGAACTGTCTGATCTGGCTCATCTTGGTCGCAATAGCATTTACAATATCTACAACACACTGCGAACGTAATATGACTTAATACAATGAATGTACAGACGACTGGGTTAGGAGTTAACATGTATTTCCCCATAGAGTAATGAAAGTCGTCCAGAAAATTCACGTTACAATTGTGACATGTTAAAATTGGCAATATTCTCATGTATTTTACAGGGCGCAGACTGATATTCGATTGAATCGTAACATAAAATGCATGGCTAATGTTAGTGAACATTGCAATCAAGTTCGCCCTTCGTTTTACAAATACAATAAATTGCTAATGCAATTAGTCAGAGTGACATGCAACAAAACACATGAGAATAATATGCCATTACAATACTCACGGAATCCCCACATGCCAGTCCTGTAATCGTTATTATTTACACGTAAGCACGACGAATTAATGAATCAATAATATTTGATTAAGGGAGATAATCTACATCAGCGGATACATGCCATACGGCTCATATTGACCAAGCGTTTGGTCGAAACGGGGCCAAATAACTCAGGTAAATTAAATAGTGCAGTATTATCGAGGATACGATAACACTGCGTAGAAATGCCGGTCTTGGCAAGATTCAGACTTAAATGGCAGCATTAGAAAGTAACAACAACATATGTACTCACCAATTCCCAGTGAAAAACTTGCGCTCCAATGTCACAAGAATGAAATTGAATGTCCGACTGATAATATATGGTGCTACAACGAATATATACCCCACCCTAGTGCATGACTATCCCATGTAGTCTGCTTGTCAATGTAAAACTTATGTGCCCACATTTGGCTTACAATTTTACGTAAGTGGACTAATGATCTGTCAGTCAGTCTAGCTCATGAGATATCTGGTGAATTAGTCTGAAATACTTCAGTCATAAATAGGTATGACTTACTAGGTAATTAGGCTAGCGTCTAAGTCTGCATATACAGTGTAGATCACCCAGATACTACCAGTGCAAAATCCAATACTGGTGGTCCGTGCGCGGTTTCGGATAAAGCGCTATTCTCTCCAGCGGTGTACTCCACGGGCGATATTTCACACACCAATACCTATTCGACCGTCTTGTACTAGAATATTCGATTACTGCTCTAGACTATGTGACCCGTGTTACAATTAATGGATGATAAAGAAAATAGTCTGCTACGATTCGTGACAACCATACAGACAAAACGGGCAGCTTTCAACCAATGTGCCTTGGAAACCAACTGTCAACTTTAAACGAGACATCATTTTATAGCAGACTGTGTAGACTTAGACCCCTATAGAAACCGATACATTGAACAACTATACTCAGAAATACCAAAATTCCAAATACCTAATATTATGATTGAAAATCATGCATTATTTACCCAATTGATAGTAGACTGTAGTAAACATTCTGAAATTACATCTTTAGTAACTCTAAATTAAAACAAGTCGCTCAGCTGGAACTATGGAGTAGGGAATTATCAATTAATTGCCTGCTTACACAGACTGGATGGCCGAGTCCGGCATGTCGCGCCCGCCGAGGTTTTTATAGTATACCGAAATCATTTAATCTTGGACGTACGACGTGTACGCCTCATGCGCCGACTATATCGCGCTGTCTGCAAGTGGGCGCGACAAAATCTGACTGAAGTGTGAAAGAGGTGAACACAATTCGGTAAAGGGATAGAGTAAATTATTCTGCTGGTAGAGGATTACCATTAACACACCAATAATATA
The DNA here is from genome assembly GCA_029237695.1 of Conchocele bisecta. Taxonomy (NCBI): domain Eukaryota; kingdom Metazoa; phylum Mollusca; class Bivalvia; order Lucinida; family Thyasiridae; genus Conchocele; species Conchocele bisecta. The sequence continues at coordinate 78,384,242 of CM055269.1, forward strand.
CAATATAATATACAACCTCATCATACGTCTACATAGACGCCACAATCTCGCCTCGCGTTTTCGCGCATAGGTCGAGATCGCGAAACATGGCCACCGATTGTAACATGGCCACCGATTCTGATGTGCTGCAGGAATATGTTTATTAGAAAAATAAAATGTAAACAAAAGCATTTTGACAAAACATGATGAACAACTCATAAACAACATGAAATAAATCAATTGCCTGGTTGGATGGGTGATACAATAATTAATAAATCATATGGGTTGTTTGGCATGGGAAAATTAATAATTATGGGGGTTGGGGCAATAGAAAGTAAGTAAATTGTGTGGGTGGTGGGGGTGGGGGTAATTGATAATTTATAAGCATGGGTGGTGGAGTATGAAAAGGGAAAAAAAACAAAAAAACCTTCCGACCACCCCCACCTCCCCCCCCCCCCCCCCCCCCACCCCCCCCCCCATACCATACCATTAATTTCCGGAAATGCCCTTACTAGTATGTGAAACGAAATACACGACCGTTACACTTTCATATATAGTACAATGTCCTTCTACTTTCGCTTTCCATGTATATAACACGTGAGACACCACGTTCCCGACAAGCTCTTGTTATGAACAGACACGCATGAATACAGATACTATCTATTATAAAACACACTATCGACCAATGATCTAGTATTGAGCGAAAATCGCCCGATTGATGTTACTGCTACATGTACACGATGTATTTGATAGACATGATAAACAATGATAACGAGGTTGAACATAATGCTTGTTATTGACCAGTGATCTAGCGTAGAAACACGACTTACTTTATTGAAAATATATATTTATTGAAAGATACCTTTTGCCTGTAAAGCTTCTTAAGATACTACTACTACAACTTTAACTTATATATGTATCACGATTGAACATGGAAAGCGAGACAGTCACTGTGAAATACGAGAGTCGTCCTTTCCTGCATCCAGCCTCGTATCCCTGCGGGACGATTAAAATATCAAATTAACTCGATCATAGCATGGTTTCTACCACGATACATGTACGATCCCGACAAAATGGTTATTCATGTGTAGACCGAGACCAGCCAGTGCCACATGTCAGTCGGACCAGTCTATACACTTCACCAGCTTCACTATCCTCAATTCGATCAGCCAGCCCGGATATCAGATCGTGTATCACATACGGGTCCTCCGGATAAGAAAAGGGACTATACTACAGTTGGAACAGTTTTCAGATCTTGATTCGCTTGCGTGTTAGATACATTAGACGGCAGTGTAGATCCTGATCAGCCTGCGCGGAAACTGGTTTGAACGCTGCCCTTGCGACCATACACATTATATGCGCAGTCTGACCAGAACCTACCACGTATAGCATCGTCATGATTGTCTAATGCTGCTTACACCGGCGTCACTGTATACCGCCAACAGACAACGCTACACATACTTATAGTTATGTCTACATTATCATTACAGTGTAGACCATGCAGACTGGTGGCAAAACCACAGGGCATATCTGATCACCATCCGACCATAATAATCTTTAGAATCACAATAGTCATAACCCACGATCAAAGAGCAGGCAAGCAATGATTAACTGTCTTATCGGGACAAGAGGTATCTTTCAGCAAGCGTCGATAAAACATGGCGCCAAAAATAATAAATGAAGCATGTTATCCCGGGAATTACCTATAAAATTTGAAGGCTTTGCGCAAGGATAATCTACGATGCGCAACGAAGAAACATGTTTAAACGTATTTGCAAGGTGTTGATATATACTGGAAAAGTATACAATCACTCGTGCAATTTCCGTACCACTCGTGCAATTTCCGTGCCACTCGTGCCAGTTAATGTCAATACATAGTTACATTACTTACTAATGGAATATACACACTGATATAAAACACGAACCAATGCGAATGATGAGTAGAATCTAACTTCAAATCCCGTTTTCAGCGTAAAATTCCGTTCAGCCAACATAACTGACACACGTTATTCGCAAAGGGAGATAATTATGCATGACCTGCAAACATATCTCTATCAAGTTATCCCGAACATAATTGAAATCAGTTACACCCCTGACTGTATATGCGTCGGTCTAAAATTTCACTGGCTTTGTCAAGTGATAACATGACAAGACTGGAGTATGTGTTATAAGATCGGGTAGCGTCATCGCATGTGGTTTGTCTCATAAAAAACACAACATTATTGGCGTGTAATCTGCACAATGGGCTTGTACAGTGATAGTGGGGCAAATGTGGACAAATAATTCACCATGCCCAGGGTTCTTTTAAATTCTGCACGATTATTCAGCCGGTCCTGGACTTCGATAGTAGACTACTGTCTGTTTCATGAAACCTGTCCAAATTTCATGGATTTATAAACAATGCAAAAACAATATTTTTTTCGACAATATTACAATTTAGTGAAATTTATGAATGAACCTTTGTTTGTGAAATTTGGTCCAATATTGATTTTATGACGAAAAAAAAACAGTTTCCGCATGTTAAACCCCAAAGACATCTTCACAGAGAGTGAAGGTGTCTATGGGGATTCAACATGGGAAATTTGTTCTAATTACAGATATAGTGGACCAATTTTAAAAATTTAACTTTTGTTTTCTTATAGTTAGATCATTTCCAAGCTATCTAGTCAGGTTTCAGTTTTTGTCGTCTTTTGACTCCTCCCCCAGCCCCTCCACCTAATTTTCCCGCATGTTAAATTATCATAGACAGATAATTTTTTATTAAAAAAATCAATATTTGACAAAATTTTACAAAATAAAAAGAAGGCTCATTCTTAAATGTTGCTCAAATTTAATATTACCCAAAACAATTTTACATTGCGGATATATCCGTAAAATTTGGGCAAGTTTCGTGAAACAGACAGAAATGTTTAGGCAGGTCTAAGACCTCGTTCAGTCAAGATATGTCCATAATATGCAAATTCAGTGACACCGACATCTAACTCGTCTTCATTATGTTTGATGTTTCTATCGGATATGCGAAATATATATGTCGGTCATGTTCCTTGCGTGGTTTTCTGTTAACAATAGCATCGTCAACAATTCAGACAATGCCATTTTGGACCTTCAATGCTCTGATCAATTCTATGTTGGAAAGTGTTTTGTGACCTCTTAAGACTATACGGTAAATCACAATAATAAACGTATGTGGGAATTGAACGTTATGTTTTCACAACGAAATTGCCTTTTCAACTCCCATGTAGACATTTTTCTACATGTTTGCATACAATAATGTAAATGCTATATAGCCTGTGTAATCAACTTCTCTGGTAGCTTTCTATCAATCAAAACACTTTACACACAACTTCTACATATATTGAACATATGCACTTAGTGTTTATTTTCTAACGAAAAATAATTTTCAAAAATATACCTTTTCAACATTTTCTACACTTTCCTGCATACAATTCTGTATTTATAAAATACAGAATGTGTGTATTCAACTTCTCTAACATCTTTTTCTCAACCAATCGGAACGTTTACACACGTCTTCTACACATACAACGGTATGGAACATGTTCACCTGGCGTTTTAATAAAGAAAACGGTTTTCAACAAAAATACCACAAACTACCATATTTTCACAAGTTATCCATTGTTCTACAATTTCCTGCATGTACTTATGTATAATGTATAGAGTTTGTGCAAGCAACTCCTTTGACAGCTTTGTGATTGTGCCATAACTGCCTTTCAAGAATACCAACTAGATGAAAACAGGTATCCAATGCAGATGGATATTGAACTGATTGAAAGCGAAAGTGAATTCAGTATCTGTAATTACGACATACACACAGTGACCATTTTGAAATCCAACATGTCTGACATAAAACAGTGCTTTGAAACTGACATACTCATATCAATTTACTTTCATATACGGTACCAGTATAGTGAATATGGTTAATACAATGTAATGAATACGATTTCTGAGCCAAGGAGGTTGTTAAACATTGAAATGACACCGGTTGTGTTGTGTATATTCTAAAGTTAATCAAGTCACATACACACACACAATCATCATTGTAACTGTATTAGATGTGTATGAGCCGCGCCATGCGAAAACCGGGCTTAATGACAATTTTTTCAGTTTTTACTTTTTTACATATTCTATATTATACATCTTTTAAAGGTCATATGCAGCAAAAATTATTAATTTATCCCAATTATTTTTCATTTTATACGTATTTTTATGACGCGTGGTAAAAACGTATATAACGTTTTAGATCAATGACGTCGAAAATACGACGTTTTTATCAAAGGCTTATGTGAGTGGTGCTTATAAAATACCCAGACAAGTCCCATCGTTGTGTCATCTATTATCGCATTTCAACCAAATTTGGATATCATTTACCATTAACCCAAGGCAAAGTATGAAAATAATGTTCATGGCCAGTGTTGCAGTAGCTATGGTAACGTCATGTTTTGGATTGCGACCCAAATATCGTAATTTTGTATGCATATTTTAGAATGAACGCGGATTGAGAAGGGCTTGCGAGTTGTTTGTTGTTGGCTCAAATAAATTTTAGGAAATGATAGCGACATTATTTAATGTTTCATATGCTACATGTTTTGAAAAATGTGACGTCAAACAGGAAATTACATAGCTTAACGATTGCCTGCTCTGTCTCATGAGAACATGCCAGAAGAACTAAAATGTGCTATTAAATACTGCATCGTAACGCATACATCATTACGAGATGATGATGATGATGATGATGAGAAATGTATTCGGTGAAAGTGCACCACCGGGATGGCAATTTGAGGGATTTGCCAGAAATGGAAGTCCAAAAGTGACGTTTTCAAATGTTGTGACACAAAGTAAAAGTCTGGGTTGATGGATCATTGTGCGTGAACTATGAGATCGGTTGAACTCACAGCCGGCACACTCCATAGTGTGATTAAAATGATTTAAATATCAAGATACATAGAGCTAGATTGATCCCGATGATGCTGAACATGGAGCAAAAAACCATTGAATGTTACCAATTGTGCTCGAGGTTTAAGATATTTCTGTACATATTTCTAATCGAGTGCATCTATTATCAAATATCGTGGATTGGAGATGCTATTCCATCCTCCATATTCGCCAAATCCTGCCATATGCGATTTCCTTTTTTAAAACCCCGTACACGAAAAGCCGCTTGCAAGGGAGCCCACTTCGACGACGTCAGCAGTCAATAATGCTATTGTCGGTATGCCAGTTGCTATGTTTGAACAAAGGTAAAGTGTATGACTAGGCCGCTGTCGGAAGTACATAAACATGTAGTACCGTTGTATTTTCAAAAATAATAATTAACTCATTGTGTGAGCATGAAATAAAATAATATGCGTGTTTTCCTTCTATTGAACAATAAGGAGCATAACATTTACATAACGTCATTTTGCGTGATGACTTTGCGTTGGTAACGATAACCATGTCCATGTATTATGAGTTCTGAATATGAAATCGATGTAGCATTTATCACATCATGTATGCGAATTTCACCCAACAAACATGAATTTTACAGAACTTTTCCGGGTATTTTATTATCACCGCTCGTGTATGGCAGAACTAATGTTGCAAAACGTATGGCTGTAAGTACAATACATGTGAAAATAGAAAACAGAGTGATGGTTATTCAACTAACTCTGGAACTCGAAAAACTCTTACAAACAACATATACGCGATCATCGGGGGCTGGACATGTGATGTCTTGGCAGTTTCAAGTTTAGCCACACGAGTGACTTTACCAATGTATGTAGCTATTGTGCTTGCAAATTTTCTAAAAATATCCTGGGGTATCATAACCCAAACTACGAAATGTTAATACATGTACATAATTAGAAGTTGCAGGGTAGGCATATGGAGTGCCGGGTCCCCCTCCCCCATATAGATCCGCCAATGGTGGCAGCTCATTTTAAATATGGGTGACGAATGACTTTTATATGCGATAATGAAGTTGCATTATTTTAATTACACCGATTGGCATTCAGGGATGAACTATGTTCCCCGAGGGCACTTGTCCTCGAATCCATAATCCTCACTCCTCACTCCCCACCCTTCGTCGCCAGGTCATAGATTGTGTCCACACATAATGTTCACGCTAGTTACGCCACTTAACATCGTAAGCTAATAGTTGCACAAATATTGATTTAAAAAGAAATCAAATACAAAATATATGTTCATCTTCCATCTGGCAAGTGTTACTAATCAAATATATAACAAATTCACACCGTCAACAGGGAAGAATCTTTACGAGGGTCAGTCAACCTAAGTGAGAAATATGTAATAGGTCATTAATTAGTTGAACAATCGCTACTATGAAAATAGTTTATCTAGCTATAATGATCGCTAGGCAGCTAATTCCAATGGTCGCATTGTATGTGCTGTTTCTCAGCAACTGTCGACAACATCATGTACAAGCTCAATGGACTGGACCTGGTGCCGTTTGTAATATTGCTATAACCCCGTCGGTCTGGGTTTTTTTTCTATTCCAATATTATAGCTTACTTATGTGTATGAAACGGCTGCAAATGATGTATTTGTTTGTAGACATTGCACGTGTACATCTGCAGTAGGCCACTTATAACATTAACTTTGTGACAAAACACGACGTCGGGCAGATTTGATAGCGTGATACCTTATATTTGTCGCCATGTGTCTTTCTTCAGGGTCACACTACATTCCCCGGATATACAGTATTATGCAGTCAATTGATAAACTGATGATTTGATACTAAATTTCGTGCAACAAGCAAGTTTATAACCATCAAATTACCAATTAATGTCAAGACTTCTAAAAATCCACCGACCTCACTGTGTGTCTTGTGTATTATGTATTGCTTACACACAAACAATCAAGAACCTGCATTAAAATCACTGATTCTGAATTTATTAGAGAAATGTTGATGCATTTGTTTCGCCAAATTCTATACAAACAAGGGATATATATGTCATAATAATTAGCTGCATTTCTACCTCCGTTTATGATAAAATGAGTGGCACCCGGTATACTAAATGGCATATCATTTGCCAAGTACTGGCTAGAATTGTTCGAAAGTCTCAAGATCGGTTGGCATACAATAGGTTGTTCATATTTAAGATTATTTAGCAATCAAAGTGCAGCGTAAGCGATGACATCGCTGAGATGTGGCCAATTCAATTATGCGTTCACCATTCTAGATTCATAAGGACAAACAACGAAACAGAGTGACAATGCCAAAGAATAAAAGTTAGGTGACAATGTACAGCGCCTCAAACATGGCTAAGTTATTTATGTTGCGAGTAACTCATGTTGTATCCTTAGTAAAATATTTTTTCGCGACACCATGGCCATAACATCAAACATGGTTTCTCGCTCAATAACGTCATAAGTACGTGACGTCACGTAATGACGTCATAATATGTGCACTGACATACAAGTCATCACGGAACATATTGGTGAAAGTTTCAATAATTTATCACTTTCCGTTTTCTACTCACACTTAATTTAACTTACGCCCGCAAACGTAAATGTGATGGCAAAATGTGAAATTTTACGGCGACGTTAAGACAATTTGAATCGTCGTTTTTCCGACGTCGTTTGTCGCTTTTCACGACGTTGTCATTAAGCCCGGTTTTCGTATGGCGCGGCCCATGTAGAATGAATATATCATTGAAGGGTGGCCATTTTGAAATCCAAGATGGTGGCCATAGCAATCGTCTAAAAATGGAACCAGCACCATTTGTTTGTTCTACATGGACTAAAGATGATAACAAAACATTGGTTAAGATAATGTAGCAAAAAACAAATGCAAGACTACATATAGAGAATAGTAGGTTAGTGCATTGAATGGAAAAAAATATTGGCAAGGCTTAGGAAACGGGATGGGCGAGGCTCTGCCCAGCACATCCCGTTTCCGTGGCCGCGCCAGATATTTTTTCCCATTCACGGCACTAACCTACTATTATGTTTATCACGTCAACACCTACATGTATAAATAGCTGTAAATTGCAATACAAATAACCCCAGCCACCGCACATATTCATACGCAGTGATTATGTCGTATTGACAGGATATCAAAAATGTTTCACGGCACCGTGTTTCACGGCATATACGCACTGTGTTGACGAAATAAAACATCATACACTATAAATTGCTTATTGATATGCGCTGAGAGCACTTCAGAGCACTTCAGACACATTTCAAATGGGTTGTCAAAACATGTTTTCATTCAGAAAGTAGACAACATTTCAAAAACAACAGCAAGCAACCATTTCCGTTTCCACCATTCTAACGGTTAAATCAAAATCCATACTATGCAGATGAAATGCTATTGTAGAAATGGGGCTTATGGGTTGTGTGATCAGTGTAGTTCCAGGTCAGGCTGTGCATCCTGTGATCAGGATCTGCACTGTTCACCATTCCAACATGTTTAATTGACATGCAAAATGCATTTGGCGACTTAAAAAAATCAGAGACGATGACACAAAACGAATTATTTAAAAACAAATCCGCCCTTCCGCATCATATTCCGCAAACCCCGTGTCGGAGAACCAAAGTACTTTATTTTGATAGCCCAAGGCAACATACAAATTTTCTTTTGAACAGGGATGATGTCCAGCAGAACACGAACCATATTGATCACTATCATGTATGTGTGTGCGCAGATGCTTAGTACGCGCATCCATCTAAAATCAGAGAGCTATATACCCATTTCGAAATAAACTTGATTAAAATATAATGTATTCACCTCATCTGCTCATACGGACTCTGGATGGGCACAGATTGTTCAGGCCATAACTCAAGTTCTACTTTGCGCATTCTGTATCCTTGTCCAGACAGACAATACCCGTAACTCGATGTCTGCTTGACGGACCTTTCGCTAAATAGAGAATACCAGGCTAGTGTCTTTTGATATCAAGTTTATCAGGCAAGACTAGGAAACGCGTAGGAATTCCGAGGCTTGCCAAGGAATTCCTACCGTTTTCGAGCCGATCCTGATACACTTGATATCAAAATACACTAGCCTGGTATTCCATTTTTCAGGTAACGTTTTATGCTCGAAAATGACCATATATGACGTCGTTGTTTACGTTGCGTCATTACACTGGCGTCATTCGGTAACGTCACGTGATGTCATCCGACCAATGGAACGTCAGTTTTCACTTCGTTGTAACCCGGATGTTTATATCACGTCAATGCCTGATACAACAATATGTTATCAGTTAGTCCGTATTCGGTCAATACATGGTAGGTTACCTGATAAACACGTTTATTTAACCGTGGCACATTAAATTAGACTTTTAAAAAAAAACAATTCCCAGTGAATTATCTCTCACTTTTCATGCGTCGGCGTGCCTTTATTTGTGACTGTGGCTGGATACTGTGTGAACACTGTATGAACGAGAACGAGCTTGCTGATCTGAGTAAATGACAAACATTGCAGACCCTGATCACACTGTGTGAACGAGCTTGCTGATCTGATCTGACTGAATGGCAAACAATGCAGAACCTGATCACACTATTTTAATGAGCTGGATGATCTGAACTGGCTGAATAGCGAACACTGCAGAACATGATCAGACTGTGCGAATGAACCTGCTGATCTGATATGACTGAATGGCAAACAATGCAGAACCTGATCACACTGTGTTAATGAGCGGGCTGATCTGATCTGGCTGAATGGCGAACACTGCAGAAACTGATCACACTATGCGAATGAACCAGCTGATCTGATCTGACTGAATGGCAAACAATGCAGAACGTGATCACACTGTGTTAATGAGCTAGCTGATCTGCACTGGCTGAATGGTGAACACTGCAGAACCAATGGTGAACACTGCAGAACCTGGTCACACTGTGTAAATGAACTTGCTGATCTGATCTGACTGAATGGCATATAATGCAGAACCTGATCACACTGTGTTAATAAGCTGGCTGATCTGATCTGACTGAATGGCAAACATTGCAGACCCTGATCAGACTGTGTGAACGAGCTTGCTGATTTGATATGACCGAATGGCAAACAATGCAGAACCTGATCACACTGTAAGAATGAGCTTCCTGGTCTGATCTGACAGAATGACAAACATTGCGGACACTGACCATACAGTGTGAACGAGCTTGCTGATCTGATCGGACTAAATGGCAAACAATGCAGAACCTGATCACACTGTTTTAATGAGCTGGATGATCTGAACCGGCTGAATGGCGAACACTGCAGAACCTGGTCAGACTGTGCTAATGAACCTGCTGATCTGATCTGACTGAATGGCAAACAATGCAAAAAATGATCACACTGTGTTAATGAGCTGGCTGATCTGATCTGGCTGAATGGCGAACACTGAAGAAACTGATCACACTATGCGAATAAACCTGCTGATCTGATCTGACTGAATGGCAACAATGCAGAACCTGATCACACTGTGTTAATGAGATAGCTGATCTGAACTGGCTGAATGGCGAACACTGCAGAAACTGATCACACTGTGTAAATGAACTTGCTGATCTGATCTAGCTGAATGGCAAATAATGCAGAACCTGATCACACTGTGTTAATAAGCTTGCTGATCTGATCTGAATGAATGACAAACATTGCAGACCCTGATCAGACTGTGTGAACGAGCTTGCTGATTTGATATCACCAAATGGCAAACAATGTAGAACCTGATCACATTGTGTGAATCAGCTTCCTGGTCTGGTGTGACTGAATAACAAACATTGCGGACACTGACTATACAGTGTGAACGAGCTTGCTGATCTGATCGGACTGAATGGCAAACAATGCAGAACCTGATCACACTGTTTTAATGAGCTTGATGGTCTGAACTGGCTGAATGGCGAACACTGCAGAACCTGATCACACTGTGCGAATGAACCTACTGATCTGCTCGGACTGAATGGCGAACACTGCAGAACCTGATCACAATGTGTAAATGAACTTGCTGATCTGATATGACAGTGTGTGGATGAGCTTCCTGATCTGATCTGACTGAATGACAAACATTGCGGACACTGACCATACAGTGTAAACGGGCTTATTGATCTGATTGGACTGAATGGCACAATGCAGAACCTGGTCACACTGTTTTTATGAGCTAGCTGATCTGAACTGGCTGACTGGCGGACAATGCAGAACCTGATCACACTGTATAAATTAGCTTGCTGATCTGATCTAACAGAATGGCAAAAAATGTAGAACCTGATCACACTGTGTGAATGAACTTGCTGATCTGATCTGACTGAATGGCGAATAATGCAGAAACTGATAACACGGTGTAAATGAGCTTGCTGATCTGATCTGACTGAATTGCAAATAATGTAGAAGCTGATCACACTGTGTGAATGAACTTACTGATCTGATCTGACTTAATGGCAAGCAATGCAGACTCTGATCACACTGTGTGAACGAGCTTGCTGATATGATCTGACTGAATGGCAAACAATGCAGAACCTGATCAAATTGTGTGAATGAGCTTGCCAATCTGATCTGATTGAATATGGCAATCATTGCAGATCCTGATCACATTGTGTGAATGAGCTGGCTAATCTGATCTGACTTCATGGCAAACAATGCAGAACCTGATCACACTGTGTCAAAGAGCGTGCTGGTCTGATCTTACTGAATGACAAACATTGCGACCCTGACCACACTGTGTGAACAAGCTTGCTCATCTAATCTGGCTGAATGGCAAACATTGTAGACCCTGACCACACTTTGTGAACGAGCTTGCTGATCTAATTTGGCTGAATGGCAAACATTGCAGACACTGACCACACTGTGTGCATGAGCTTGCTGATCTGATCGGACTGAATGGCAAACATTGCAGACCCTGATCAGACTGTGTGAACGAGCTTGCTGATTTGATATGACCGAATGGCAAACAATGCAGAACCTTATCACACTGTGTGAATGAGCTTCCTGATCGGATGTGACTGAATGACAAACATTGTGGACCCTTACCATACGGTTTGAACAAGCTTGCTGACTTTTCGGACTAAATGGCAAACAATGCAGAACCTGATCACATTTTGTGAATTAACTTGCTGATCTGATCTTACTGAATGGCAAACAATGCTGAACCTGATCACACTGTTTTAATGAACTGGCTGATCTGAACTGGCTAAATGGCGAACACTGCAGAACCTGATCAGACTGTCTAAATGAACCAGCTGATCTGATCTGACTGAATGGCAAACAATGCAGAACCAGATCACACTGTGTAAATGAGCTGGCTGATCTGATCTGACTGAATGGCAAATAATGCAGAACCTGATCACACTGTGCTAATGAGCTGGCTGATCTGATCTGCCTGAATGGCGAACAATGCAGAACCTGATCACAGTATGCGAAAGAACCTGCTAATCTGATCTGACTGAATGGCAAACAATGTAGAACCTGATCACACTGTGTCAAAGAGCTTGCTGATCTGATCTTACTGAATGACAAACATTGCGACCCTGGCCACACTGTGTGAACAAGCTTGCTGATCTGATCTGGCTGAATGGCAACCATTGTAGACCCTGACCACACTGTGTGAACGAGCTTGCTGATTTGATCTGGCTGAATGGCAAACATTGCAGACCCTGACCTCACTGTGTGAATGAGCTTGCTGATCTGATTGGACTGAATGGCAAACAATGCAGAACCTGATCACACTGTGTCAAAGAGCTTGCTGATCTGATCTTACTGAATGACAAACATTGCGACCCTGGCCACAATGTGTGAACTGCAGAACCTGATCACAGTATGCGAAAGAACCTGCTGATCTGATCTGATTGAACGGCAAACAATGCAGAACCTGATCACACTGTGTCAAAGAGCTTGCTGATCTGATCTTACTGAATGACAAACATTGCGACCCTGGCCACAATGTGTGAACAAGCTTGCTGATCTGATCTGGCTGAATGGCAACCAGTGTAGACCCTGACCACACTGTGTGAACGAGCTTGCTGATCTGTGATCTGGCTCAATGGCAAACATTGCAGACCCTGACCCCACTGTGTGAATGAGCTTGCTGATCTGATCTGACTGAATGGCAAACATTGCAGACCCTGATCAGACTGTGTGAACGAGCATCCTGATTTGATATGGCCGAATGGCAAACAATGCAGAACCTTATCACACTGTGTGAATGAGATAGCTGATCTGAACTGGCTGAATGGCGAACACTGCAGAAACTGATCACACTGTGTAAATGAACTTGCTGATCTGATCTAACTGAATGGCAAATAATGCAGAACCTGATCACACTGTGCTAATGAGCTGGCTGATCTGATCTGGCTGAATGGCGAACAATGCAGAACCTGATCACAGTATGCGAAAGAAACTGCTGATCTGATCTGACTGAATGGCAAACAATGCAGAACCTGATCACACTGTGTCAAAGAGCTTGCTGATCTGATCTTACTGAATGACAAACATTGCGACCATGGCCACAATGTGTGAACAAGCTTGCTGATCTGATCTGGCTCAATGGCAACCAGTGTAGACCCTGACCACACTGTGTGAACGAGCTTGCTGATCTGATCTGGCTCAATGGCAAACATTGCAGACCCTGACCCCACTGTGTGAATGAGCTTGCTGATCTGATCTGACTGAATGGCAAACATTGCAGACCCTGATCAGACTGTGTGAACGAGCATCCTGATTTGATATGACCGAATGGCAAACAATGCAGAACCTTATCACACTGTGTGAATGAGATAGCTGATCTGAACTGGCTGAATGGCGAACACTGCAGAAACTTATCACACTGTGTAAATGAACTTGCTGATCTGATCTAACTGAATGGCAAATAATGCAGAACCTGATCACACTGTGTTAATAAGCTTGCTGATCTGATTTGAATGAATGACAAACATTGCAGACCCTGATCAGACTGTGTGAACGAGCTTGCTGATTTGATATCACCAAATGGCAAACAATGTAGAACCTGATGATGATCTGAACTGGCTGAATGGCGAACACTGCAAAACCTGATCGCACTGTGCGAATGAACCTACTGATCTCCTCGGACTGAATGGCGAACACTGCAGAACCTGATCACAATGTGTAAATGAACTTGCTGATCTGATATGACAGTGTGTGAATGAGCTTCCTGATCTGATCTGACTGAATGACAAACATTGCGGACATTTTCCATACAGTGTAAACGGGCTTGTTGATCTGATTGGACTGAATGGCACAATGCAGAATCTGGTCACACTGTTTTTATGAGCTAACTGATCTGAACTTGCTGAATGGCGGACAATGCAGAACCTGATCACACTGTATAAATTAGCTTGCTGATCTGATCTAACAGAATGGCAAAAAAATGTAGAACGTGATCACACTGTGTGAATGAACTTGCTGATCTGATCTGACTGAATGGCAAATAATGCAGAAACTGATAACACGGTGTAAATGAGCTTGCTGATCTGATCTGACTGAATATGGCAAACATTGCAGATCCTGATCACATTGTGTGAATGAGCTGGCTAATCTGATCTGACTTCATGGCAAACAATGCAGAACCTGATCACACTGTGTCAAAGAGCTTGCTGGTCTGATCTTACTGAATGACAAACATTGCGACCCTGGCCACACTGTGTGAACAAGCTTGCTGATCTGATCTGGCTGAATGGCAAACATTGTATACCCTGACCACACTGTGTGAACGAGCTTGCTGATCTGATCTGGCTGAATGGCAAACATTGCAGACCCTGACCCACTGTGTGAATGAGCTTGCTGATCTGATCTGACTGAATGGCAAACATTGCAGACCCTGATCAAACTGTGTGAACGAGCTTGCTGATTTGATATGACCGAATGGCAAACAATGCAGAACCTTATCACACTGTGTGAATGAGCTTCCTGATCGGATCTGACTGAATGACAAACATTGTGGACCCTTACCATTCAGTTTCAACGAGCTTGCTGACTTTTCGGACTAAATGGCAAACAATGCAGAACCTGATCACATTGTGTGAATTAACTTGCTGATCTGTTCTTACTGAATGGCAAACAATGCTGAACCTGATCACACTGTTTTAATGAGCTGGCTGATCTGAACTGGCTAAATGGCGAACACTGCAGAACCTGACCAGACTGTCCGCATGAACTTGCTGATCTGATCCGACTGAATGGCAAACAATGCAGAACCTGATCACACTGTGTAAATGGGCTTGCTGATTTGATCTGACTTAATGGCAAATAATGCAGAACCTCATCACACTGTGCTAATAAGCTGGCTGATCTGATCTGGCTGAATGGCGAACACTGCGGAACCTGATCACAATGTGTTAATGAGCTAGTTGATCTGAACTGACTGAATGGCGAACACTGCACAGTATGCAAAAGAACCTGCTGATCTGATCGGACTGAATGGCAAACAATGCAGAACCTGGTCACACTGTGTTAATGAGTTAATGAGCTAGTTGATCTGAACTGACTGACTGAATGGCGAACACTGCAGAACCTGATCACAATGTGTAAATGAGCTTGCTGATCTGATCTGACTGAATGGCAAATAATGTAGAACCTTGTGACACTGTGTGAATGAACTTGCTGATCTGATCTGACTGAATGGCCAATAATGCATAACCTGATCACACCGTGTTATTAAGCTAGCTGATCTGCGCTGACTGAATGCAGAACTTGATCACACTGTTTTACATGTAATGAGCTGGCTGATCTGAACTGGCTGAATGGCAAACAATGCAGAACCTGATCACATTGTGAGAATGAGCTGACTAATCTGATCTGATTGAATATGGCGAACTTTGCAGATCTTGATCACATTGTGTGAATGAGCTGGCTGATCGGATCTTACTTAATGGCAAACAATGCAGAACAAGATCACACTGTGTGAACAAGCTTGCTGATCTGATCTGACTGCATGACAAACATTGCGACCCTGGCCACACTGTGTGAACGAGCTTACTGATCCGATCTGGCTGAATGGCAAACATTACAGACCCTGATCACATTGATCGAATGAGTCGGCTGTTCTGATCTGACTGATTGACAAACAATGCAGAACCTGATCACACTATTTGAATGAGCTGGCTAATCTGACTGAATCGAAAACAGTGCAGACCCTGATCAGATTGTGTAAATGAACTTGTTAATCTAACATGAATGAATGGCAAACATTGCAGACCTTGATCATATTGTGCAAATGAATTGTGCAGCTGATCCAAGTCAGACTGCGCTTCCGTGCAATCAGATCAGGTGCTACGCATTTTGTCTATAATCATGATAATATCCTGACCAATTACAGACATGGTACCGTGCATATACACACTTGTATGTGGTCTTGACTGGAGAAATGGGGCTCATGGGAGTTGTGGCATGTGTAAATCCTGATCAAATAACGCACTCATGTAGCTAGTTATGAGTACATAACGCTAATTACATTACATTACATTGCATTACAATAGTGCAACACTTTTGCCGATAAAGCGGTAGACGTGCAGCTGTGATATATATATATAGCTTGTGGGTGTTTCATGGATGGAAAGGCGAATTGTGGAGATAATAATCAGACTGTGCGAGTGCACAGGCTGACCTGGGTCTACACTGTTCGTAAAATCCCATAAGCCCCAATTCTCATCGTAAGATATAAATCCAAGAGGATGGATTCATCGTTAAGCTATATATACCCTCTCATCGCCCTACTCCAAGGAAGAAGGAATGCATAGTAGCCCGACCTGTTGGCCACGTGATCCCAGACTATCATTTAGATAGATTTGAGGATCAAGTGTTCACCTCTGCGCTGCGTTGAATCCGTCGGACATGGCAGAGGACCTTACCTACCCTACCAACCCTACATACCAAGATAAGACATCAGTAACACCGATGGATGTACACCTGGTGTGAAATATGTGGCGTGAAAGTAAACATCTAGTATAACAAACTTCCCACAATGTTAAGTTTGTGAATGCACTAATAGTGTGACATTCGTGTTGGGTTTAGCGTGGATCTGAGAATCATGGATTTGACACGGCATGATATAGAATCATTAGAGAAAGGCACGTGTGAAATATCAACAAGTGGTGTGAAAGGAAACAAACTGTTACAGACGGACGGACGGACGGACGGACGGACAGATGCCCACTACGAGATCGAGGAATGTTCCGAAGAATGTGAAGAGAATAATTGTTATTCAACAGTAACATGAGTAAAACAATGGCAAAATAGTTACTTTAATGACATATGTTCATCGTGTCCGGTTTGGAAGTCCTGAAAACGTGGCAATGACTGGGCAAATGCGGTTCGCTAGACGTTCAGATGGATGGAGAGATGCCTACTACGAGATCGAGGATATGGCATAATCACTCCTTCCTTAGTTTAAACATATTTTAATTTGTATATTATTTACAAGTAATGCATCAATCATAGTAAATACAGAATTATACAAATTGGATTGGATTGAAAGCAATCTTATATAAATCCTCTCCCTGACATGTAACTTGGTATCACAGGCTGCAAGAACCAGGACATAACATAATTAGTACTGCCATTAGCATAAAATTGAGATTTTATTCTTGCTTTTTGCTCATAGTTTCTGCTTCCTGCGATACCCCGTAGATGTATTATAGATGACAATATGTAAATATACATGCATTAAACAAGTTTAACAAAAAAAGGAAAGACAACTATTTTAGTTCTTTATTATAAAACAAAAATAGAGAAAACAAAATAAAAACATTCCACTGCGGCAGTTCGAGAAAACTAAAATATGTTCGCACACCAAGCCACCCACGCCCACATTAAGTCTTGGTTGTCGTGATGATGTACAAAAGCAGACACATTGGAACCCCTCCAAACCGGACACCCTGGGATGTCCCCAGGGCGTCCGGCATAGGGAAGTTCCACTGTAAATCAGTCATATGATCACTCCAACACCTCTTTCATGCCTTGCAATCACGAACAGACTGTACCATCAGAGATAGATACAAATAAAAATAAAACCCACCAGAATTAACGAAACAGTCATTTACAAGGTGTCCGGCTTACAGAGGTTCCACCGTACCATTTAAAAGCGACTTGTATTCTCTATGTACATTCTTACAGCTGTAAATATTGTTTCGTTAGTAGGATCGTCCAGTTGTATATTACCATAGAGTATAGTATGGAGGGTCGGTTGACAATAAGCTTGTATATCATCTACTAGTTGGTTTCTATGTAGTGCATATCTTGGACAGGAGACAAAGTAGTGAGTGGCATCTTCAACTTGACCACAGATACAATTTGATGATTCAACAATATTTGTGCAATAAAGGTCATAGTTAAGAGCACTGCATTTTGTCCGGAGTCGTACATGTATTAATTGCATATGCCGTTGACCACTGTAATAATAACTTGGAACCTTGTCTGTGATTGTTTTAATTTTGGTTTTAAAACAACTAAGTGAATGAGCATTCCTTGTGTTTTCTGACATAGAGTTCCAGTCTCGGACTGAAGAGGGAAGAAATTAGTTATAAAAGAGAGTTGTTCTGGATCGTATGGTCTGTAGGTTGTCAGCATTTCTTAAATTGTAACGAGTAGTGTCTGTTTGAGGCGGAAGGATATCTACAAGGTAATTAGGTGAAATGCCGTTTTTCATTTTGTAAAAAAGCGACAGTTTTTGTGAATGTCGTCTATTTTCTAATGTTTCCCAGCAAATTTCAGCATATAATGAATCGATTGAAATTAGCCGAGTTGCACCTGCAGCTATACGGGCAACTTCAATTTGGATTTTTTCCAATCCATCTGTCTCATATTGAGTACAAGTATCCCATACGATATCAGCATATTCTAACAGAGGTCTAATAAAGGAAAAGTACATTATTTCGAGACATTTTCTATCTAGTATGTATTTTATTTTTCTCATAATGTATATTCTACGCGATGCTTTCCCTGTTATATATGCCATATGTTGATGCCATGTTCCTTCATTGTTAAAATATATACCTAGGTGTTTGTGGCTCTCAACATCAGAAACATTAACATTATTCATCAATATTGGGGAATGTGCTGGTCTGTTACGTTTCCGTGATATAAGTAGTGATTCTGTCTTCTTAGGGTTAAATGTTACAAGCCATTTATTAGACCAATTGGTAATAGTTTTAAGATCGGAATTAATGGTCCTAGTAGCAGTTTCGGGAGTGTCTACAATAAGTTATAAGCTGGTGTCATCAGCGAAGAGGCGTATATTGGAGCTTATGTCCATAACAATATCATTTATGTATAGGAGAAATAACAATGGTCCGAGGATAGAACCTTGTGGGACACCAGCTCTAATGTGGTTCCAGTTAGAGTAGACTCCTGGCAGCACAACCCTTTGTTTCCGATTACTAAGGTAGCTGGCGAACCAGTCATGAACGTTATTAGTAACACATGCCGCTGTTAATTTCATAAGCAGACCGGTATGCCAGACACGGTCAAATGCTTTGCTGATATCACAAAATACAACCCGGACTTCTTTTCCATCATCTAATGCACGGCAGAATGCATTATAAAGGAAGGTCAGTTGGTTTACAGTTGAATCACCTGGTACAAATACAGACTGTAAAGGTGTTAATATATTGTTGTCTTTGAAGTGATTGTACAAATATTTAAAAACTGCCCTTTCAAGAACTTTACTAATAGTATTGAGCAAGGATATGAGGCGATAATTCGAACTGCAAGCACCAATATGAACTTGTGAGTGAAATTCACGACAGGTCATACATTACATCAAAACAGAAACCATTGCCTTGAAAATGTCTGAGAAATATTACACACACACAAGTACACATTAAAACGGCTGCATGTCAAAAATACTTCTGCGACTTTGCACTGCAGTGGAGTAGCCAGATTCTTGCAGAGGGGGTGTGAATTATGAATGGAGTTTAGAAGGGTGTGCGAGAACATACGTTCAATTTCTTCCATTGTAGTGATTTTAAAGCGACAATGTTCACATATATTATACAGGTAATTATTTGTCCCAGAAAACGTAGGTTAAAGTAAAATAAATACACACCTGACCAAATGATACGGTATGCAATCGCACCCATTACACACCATGTCACTGGACTTTGTACACCCACTGGGGAATCCATGTGACAAGTGTACTGTAAAATGCGGTGTTTGTTAATGAGCTGATAAGACAAGTGTCGTGCCTTTGCACTTAATGACTGGGTGCCAGACATCCTTCAGCAAAGTTGCAAATCATGATTTGAAGTTGGCGTCCCATGTGTTTGGCACAAAGTGTTCTTTATAGGAATTAAATATTAAATAAGTATAATTGTGTAACTATTCCAACAGTTTTAAAAATTTCGAGTGCCCGCTACACAGAAATATTCACTCTCAATCTTCAGTTTACTGATAGAGACGCGCGGTTGTATCATCGTGCTATTTTGATTGTAAATGAGGCAGGTCATTATTTATATCAACTAAATGTGTCACCTGAATAAATATATTTATTGACTTGTTACAAAATATGATCATTGCACATCAAAAGATAAATAGAGAGAATAAATAGTTGTTTCCAATAACATTCTAAGGAGTCATGGTTATCGCCCTTGACATCAAAGTGGCAATTCAAGCTTGATATAAAAATAATAATAATGTAAAATTAACATGGTTGATGTGATTTTTAAGGAATTTTACCCAATTTTCTACGACGGCCATCTTGGATTATGCGACAACCTCCATTTTAACAAATATGAAACTGCTTCACCCGCGCAACACAATTCTTAAGTCTGACCAGCGTCGGTCACACGGTACATGAGAATAAGACGAAATCTATAATTAAAGGATGACCTGTCGGCGGTCATCTTGTATGATGTATCATCCGATTTTGACAAAGAAATATCCAGAGTGATTTTTTCCATCATACCTTCAATTTGATATACATCAGGACCATATTTGGTCAAATTTGAAATACCGCCATGTGCCAGATACAAAATCAATGCGTGAAAAAACAAAGGGAGAGCACTGGAATATTAGTGAGGCAAGAGTTGTGATAATTATACAAAAAGGAATTCAAGTTATGCTCTGGACACAAAATCAGTAAAAAAAAAAGCAAAAGAAATCAGTATGGTAAGAGATGTTATTCTTGCTTTTAAGGACTAGAGCAAGTGAGCAGAGGTCTCACACATACCCCCGGCCGGCTGTTGATAAAGAAGTATGTGACGTTTCCAGTCAATCCGACACACAGTTGCAGAGAAATTGTGTACTTAAAACTTTAATGCAAATATTTCAAAACATTTAACACAATTTGACCTTGACCTTCGGCATGAAAGCCGCATGGGTGGGCTATAAAATGAAAATATGGATGTTGATAGAGAATATATATGAAGTTTCAATCCAATCTGACTTACGGTTTTGTTTATTGGTGTTTAACGGCCTATCAACAGCTATGGTATAATACTCACATAAGGGATATAACCGTCGGATACAAAATGCCAAAGACGTATGTGAGGGCCAGACCAGGTCTTCAGTTGGAATTCCGGTAAGGATGAATCGCGATTGTTAATTACCCATCACATGCGCCCACCAGGGCTATAGAAATAAAATATTGATCTTCTGACTTCATAAAGAAGTATATATATGAAGTTTCAAGACACCCCGACTTGCGTTTGCAGAGACATTGTGTACTTAAAAACTTTGACATGTTTGACGCAAATATTTCAAAATTTCAAGAAATTTGACCGTGTGCAGGAAAGCCACATCGGTGGGCTACAGTATAACAATATGGATGACCATAAAGAAGTATATGAAGATTCAACTCAATGCGACTTACGGTTGCAGATATAATAGGTACCGAAAAACCTTTAACGCAACTCTTACGGATGAACGAAAATACAAAAACTATATAAACCTCGACATACTTTGTATGCCTGGGTATGAATCATGATTGAAGGCACTGTGTTACAGATTATGCCTCAATATGTTGTTTTTCACATCATGCACTGCAAATGACCAATATCAACCAATTGCATCATTTCATTCGAATCAAAATGTATTGTAAACATGTAATGTGTTACATTGGGCATTGATTTCAATTATAATCATTTTAATAGGCTAAAAACACTTATTCTGGGAATGTACTCATGTGCAACATTGTTGGTATCGGCCAAGAACTTACCTAAATTATAAGGTTATATAACATGCATAATGAATGAACGTTAAAAACCTTCTTATAGGAATAAATGATAATGCACTTTTGGCACAACAACTTAATTTCATTGTTACTCTAGGAAAATATTTCATATTAAAATGTAAATATTATAAACGTGATATAATGTTCGAATCATTCATAAATTACTTGAAGAACCGAAATCAGATAGAATAGCCACATACAAACTTGAAGGATAAACGTGAACAACACATTATCAAGTGGGGTAGGTTTAATATGCAGTTAAACACGTCTATTTAATAGGAACACAAATGGAAATATTCTTTCCTTCTTTTTCTCATGATTATCTCCCCTAACTTTAAGCTCTTCTCAACACTACTTTCTAATACATGTTGCACGTAACTTGTGTAGTATAATTAGATACAAGTATAGCGCAGTGTATGGCTGTAAAATCTGCCGTCGGCTATATTGATGTTACACGCATATGCTCAATAAATGTAAATCCAACAATTGTTTACAAGAAAACTTAGTTAATGTGACATTTACAGACTATCATAATTTTGCAGTTACGAACATCTTAGTCGTACGAAGTTTAGTGAAACGGCCCCCAGAGTATCATGTACAATGGCACCAGGTCATTTTAGCAACGCAGTCGATAATCCAGTGATTGAATGACAAATAATGTTGTTCTTTATCCGACTGTGCAGATGTGCATATTTATTTATTAAATACTACAATGATCACGAACAACACAAGCATCTATATAATATGTCATGTGAAGGACTGAAACTGAAATATACTGTCATATATTGTAAAAAAAAATGGGTATATTGTTTTCGTCACGGGTGTCCGTCCGTCCGTCCGTCCGTCCGTACGTCCGTCCGTCCGTCCGTACGTCCGTCCGTACGTCCGTCACGTTTCTTGTAACTCGAAAAACTTTTTCACCTTCATACCTACGCGCCTCATATTTGCTATGTAGCTTCGTTATCATGTGCAGATGCGCAAAGTGAATTCGGATTTTTCATCCGACCCTCCATCATGGATTATCTCCCCCTTTCGGACTCAGAATTTCCCATTTTTTCCTTGTAACTCGAAAAAAACTTTTTCACCTTCATACCTACGCGCCTCATATTTGCTATGTAGCTTCGTTATCATGTGCAGATGCGCAAAGTGAATTCGGATTTTTACATCGACCCTCCATCATGGATTATCTCCCCCTTTCGGACTCAGAATTTCCCATTTTTTCCTTGTAACTCGAAAACTTTTTCACCTTCATACCTACGCGCCTCATATTTGCTATGTAGCTTCGTTATCATGTGCAGATGCGCAAAGTGAATTCGGATTTTTCATCCGACCCTCCATCATGGATTATCTCCCCTTTCGGACTCAGAATTTCCCATTTTTTCCTTGTAACTCGAAAAACTTTTTCACCTTCATACCTACGCGCCTCATATTTGCTATGTAGCTTCGTTATCATGTGCAGATGCGCAAAGTGAATTCGGATTTTTCATCCGACCCTCCATCATGGTTATACTCCCCCTTTCGGACTCAGAATTTCCATTTTTTCCTTGTAACTCGAAAAACTTTTTCACCTTCATACCTACGCGCTCATATTTGCTATGTGCTTCGTTATCATGTGCAGATGCGCAAAGTGAATTCGGATTTTTCATCCGATCCTCCATCATGGATTATCTCCCCCTTTCGGACTCAGAATTTCCCATTTTTCCTTGTAACTCGAAAAACTTTTTCACCTTCATACCTACGCGCCTCATATTTGCTATGTAGCTTCGTTATCATGTGCAGATGCGCAAAGTGAATTCGGATTTTTCATCCGACCCTCCATCATGGATTATCTCCCCCTTTCGGACTAAGAATTTCCCATTTTTTCCTTGTAACTCGAAAAAACTTTTTCACCTTCATACCTACGCGCCTCATATTTGCTATGTAGCTTCGTTATCATGTGCAGATGCGCAAAGTGAATTCGGATTTTTCATCCGACCTCCATCATGGATTATCTCCCCCTTTCGGACTCAGAATTTCCCATTTTTTCCTTGTAACTCGAAAAACTTTTTGTTCACCTTCATACCTACGCGCCTCATATTTTGCTATGTAGCTTCGTTATCATGTGCAGATGCGCAAAGTGAATTCGGATTTTTCATCCGACCCTCCATCATGGATTATCTCCCCCTTTCGGACTCAGAATTTCCCATTTTTTCCTTGTAACTCGAAAAACTTTTTCACCTTCATACCTACGCGCCTCATATTTGCTATGTAGCTTCGTTATCATGTGCAGATGCGCAAAGTGAATTCGGATTTTTCATCCGACCCTCCATCATGGATTATCTCCCCCTTTCGGACTCAGAATTTCCCATTTTTTCCTTGTAACTCGAAAAACTTTTTCACCTTCATACCTACGCGCCTCATATTTGCTATGTAGCTTCGTTATCATGTGCAGATGCGCAAAGTGAATTCGGATTTTTCATCCGACCCTCCATCATGGATTATCTCCCCCTTTCGGACTCAGAATTTCCCATTTTTTCCTTGTAACTCGAAAAACTTGTTCACCTTCATACCTACGCGCTCATATTTGCTATGTAGCTTCGTTATCATGTGCAGATGCGCAAAGTGAATTCGGATTTTTCATCCGACCCTCCATCATGGATTATCTCCCCCTTTCGGACTCAGAATTTCCCATTTTTTCCTTGTAACTCGAAAAACTTTTTCATCTTCATACCTACGCGCCTCATATTTGCTATGTAGCTTCGTTATCATGTGCAGATGCGCAAAGTGAATTCGGATTTTTCATCTGACCCTCCATCATGGATTATCTCCCCCTTTCGGACTCAGAATTTCCCATTTTTTCCTTGTAACTCGAAAAACTTTTTCACCTTCATACCTACGCGCCTCATATTTGCTATGTAGCTTCGTTATCATGTGCAGATGCGCAAAGTGAATTCGGATTTTTCATCCGACCCTCCATCATGGATTATCTCCCCTTTCTGACTCAGATTTCCCATTTTTTTTCCTTGTAACTCGAAAAACCTTTTCAACCTTCATACCCTACGCGCCTCATATTTGCTATGTACTTCGTTATCATGTGCAGATGCGCAAAGTGAATTCGGATTTTTCATCCGACCCTCCATCATGGATTATCTCCCCCTTTCGGACTCAGAATTTCCCATTTTTTTTCCTTGTAACTCGAAAAACTTTTTCACCTTCATACCTACGCGCCTCATATTTGCTATGTAGCTTTCGTTATCATGTGCAGATGCGCAAAGTGAATTCGGATTTTTTCATCCGACCCTCCATCATGGATTACCTCCCCCTTTCGGACTCAGAATTTCCCATTTTTTCCTTGTAACTCGAAAAACTTTTTCACCTTCATACCTACGCGCCTCATATTTGCTATGTAGCTTCGTTATCATGTGCAGATGCGCAAAGTGAATTCGGATTTTTCATCCGACCCTCCATCATCGATTACCTCCCCCTTTCCGACTCAGAATTTCCCATTTTTTGTTTTTTTCTTGCTATCGAAAAAACTTTTTCACCTTCATACCTAACGCGCCTCATATTTGCTATGTAGCTTCGTTATCATGTGCACATGCGCAAAGTTAATTCGGATTTTTTATCCGACCCTCCATCATGGATTACCTCCCCCTTTCGGACTTAGCATTTGGGGAAAGTGGGTATATTGCGATGGCGCGCCATCGACTTTTTCTAGTTGTAAGTTATTTTCCTGGCGCATATTTGCAGCTTAGCTACTGAACAATCGGTGTGAAGTTACATGTAGCAGTGAGCAGTAAGTAGCAGTGAGATATATCTCACTGCTGACAGTAAGCGGCAGTGAGCAGCTAGGTGTGTTTCACTGCTAGCAGTAAGCAGCAGTGGGCAGTGAGATGTGTCTCACTGCTAGCATTAAGCGGCAGTGAGCAGTTATATGCGTCAGGCAATAATGTAAACTAAGTACGTGCGTAAACTCTTTAGACCGGACAATGTATATTTGCGTAACCTCTCTAAACCGGACACCACTGTAAGCTATGTATGTGTGCGGGACCTCTTTAGACCGGACACCAGTGCAAGCTATATATATGTGCGGAAGCTCTCTACATCGGACACCACTGCAAGCTAGGTATGTGTGCGGAATCTCTCTAGACCGGTATGTATATGTGCGTAACCTCTCTAAACCGGACACCCCACTGTAAACTAGATGTATGTGCGGAACGCCTCTAAACCGGACAGCACTGTGCGGAACCTCTCTAGACCGAACACCAATGCAAGCTAGGTATATGTGCGCAACCTCTCCAAACCGGACACCACTGCAAGCTAGGTATGTGTGCGGAACCTCTCTAGACGGGACACTACTGCAAGCTAGGTATGTGTGGGGAACCTATCTAGACCGGACACCACTGTAAACAACGTGTATGTGCGGAACCTCTCTTAACGGGATATCACTGTAAACTAGGTATGTTTGCGGAACCTCTGTAGACGGGACACCACTGTAAGCTTTAAAACGGACACCACTATAAACTAGGTATTTGTGCTTAACCTCTCTTAGACCGTATGTTTGCGGAACCTCTGTAGACGGGACACCACTGTAAGCTAAGTACATGTGTGGAACCTCTCTAAACCGGACAGAACTGTAAACTAGACATGTGTGCGGAACCTCTATGGACCGGACAGAACTGTAAGCTACATGTAGGTATATGTGCGAAACTTCTCTAAATGGGACAGCACTGTAAACTAGGTATGTTTTCGGAACCTTTCTAGACCGGACACCAATGCAAGCTTTAAAACGGACACCACTATAAACTAGGTATTTGTGCTTAACCTCTCTTAGACCGGACACCACTGTAAACTACGTGTATGTGCGGAACCTCTCTAAACCGGACAGCACTGTAAACTAGGTATGTGTGCGGAACCTCTGTAGACCGGATATCACTGCAAACTAGTTATGTATGCGGAACCTCTCTAACCCGGACAGCACTGTAAACTACGTGTATGTGCGGAACCTCTCTAAACGGGAGAGCGCTGTAAACTATGTATGTATTACGAGGTTGAAATCTCGTAGTCTGTTTATTTGGATTTCATAAGTGTTCTTCATTGTCTTTTTTTGTATATTGGGAATTAGCTCATTCTGTCCAAATAATGAAATTAACAAATAACCACGTTTAACAGTTCCCTAAATATATTTCCAATTTTCATCGAAAATTTAAAACATACTGGATACACTAGATTAACCAATGAAATTGTTTATTATGCACCACGTGATATCAGAATGTATTACCTCATTTACATATTGGCCTATGACGTTGGTTTAGGGTCCTGGGGCTCACCGTGGACAAAGAGTCAAACTTTCTTCGTTGCAATCTCTGGAATGAGATTACTTATCAAACTTATGTGTACTTATCGGCTGTCAACTTGGACGGTTTATGGCTTAATCTTGACAGCGTTGCATAACATACAGACGAATTAATATGCAGATTTTCGACTTCAATATCTGTGAAAAATAAAAGAATTTTCGCAATTCTTTGAATTAAAGTTCAATATTATCCCTGACTTGGAAATAAATACAATATTTAAAATCCATGTAAAATAACAAACATTCTGATATGAATTATACCAATAATTATAAAGTTGACATCTTTGTTAAATGATTGTCTCATAAATAACACAACTGTTTTGAGACCTGTGAAGATCCAGATCAGCCTGCACATCCGCGCAGTCTCATCATGACCCACACCGCTCGCTACTGTATGGGTCGGACCAAATTCCAGTTCATAACAATATCCCCCGTCTTCTTTTAAATGCGACCCCGCATTTATCTAAATACACATAAATTAAAAATTATTATGTAGCCTATAACATACAAGTACCACGTAGAGGCGAACTTGTGAAGCAATAGAGAATTGAACGTAATTAGTATAAGCCGTGTTTGAACTAATAGAAAATGGTTCCTCAAAATGTTTATAGATTGGGCGGGCGGGCACCTTTCCTCTCACACATGATATATGTTCACAGTTTTGATGGGTCACGATGGTTATCACATTGTGTGTAATACAATTCCTTCGTCATTGATACATGCAAGAGTTTACCGAATACGAAATTGTATTCACTAAATGCAACCTGACACACATAAATGAAATTAAATCAGAAACAGATACGCGTATAAAGCAAGGGAGACGCTATGTAACGTGTACTGTAACGTTTTTGAATTTTCACACTAGCATTAAATAGCATTTTATCCATATAATATCACATATCTACTGTACATACATGTATGTAATATCTCGGTAAACGATATACTAACACAAAAAGAAAAACATTTATCGGGTCCATACGCGAACTGGGCTGCCGACACCACCAGCTCACATGCTACTCAACATTACTCGTTTCTGATCATTTATTTTCATAACACCCCGAGAACGTACATTTATATTTGGACATAAAATGGTCATTAACATAGTCAATGGTCTACATACAATTGGTTTGTTTCGCTAATGGTACACCGACTAGCACACGATAATACACTTATATCGTTTGTAATCACACAACTCCCATAAGCCCCATGTATCCAGTCACAGCCACATTTAAGCTGCAAAAGGCTTCTTTTTTTTCTGCTCAGATATTTGAAGTTTCCACTTTATTAGAGCATATTTACTCTTCAATTTGAAAATAATTGAATATTTTTATATTACTTTGCGTATTTTCTACTCCTACCAATGCGTAGTCAACTAATTGAAAATTGTACAATGTTGTCTTATCTGGAGCCCTGTGTAGGCTGGTCCCAAATGTCATAAGGTTCGTTTTTTCATCCGCCGTCCCATTTATGGTTACCGTATAAATACCCACATTGATTGGGGATTGAAGAGGACTTTGCCAGATAGAATACATACATGTACTTATCTCACTCAGGTAAGTTACAATGTAAAGGTAGTTTTTCACGGTAATTGCGGTACGAATAAATACCATTATTATAATTTAAATAGTTAAACATATAACACAAATGTGTGTAGTCAATGAATATACACACTCTCCTGTGTTAATCTTATCCAGAGTTCAACGTTTCAGAACATCTATGGGTTTAAACATATTTATTATACTGTATTTGCAAACAAGCATGTACATAACGGCAATTTCGATCGGATTTCAAGCAAACACTTATTGAAATGCTCTCCAAAACTGGAACATATATTGGCGAAGCCAACTCGCTTCATTTCAAGCACAATATTCAAGTATTTTTATAAAATAAAACAACAAATATTGGCAAGATTAGCGCCGGTGGTGTATACATTATCTTTCGATAAATGGTGCGAAATCGCCAAAGAGTATGGAAAAGTAGTCCGGCATAAAAAAAAATAGTGCGGGTGTTTTGAGGTCACATACATAGTTTGCTTGTAAATCTTGATCCATTACTACCCATTTTCACTTGTGGTGTGTTTCAACATCAGCTTTCAGCATATTTGTAGCATTTAAAAGAAAACACTGAACCTGTTGGTCACGTAATGTAAACAGAGTTTCCGTGGCCAAAATATGTAAACAATATTGGGGGACATGACGAGGTTGTATTTTTCATTCTTAGAAGTAAGTGAACATATTGTTTAATTCATGCAAAACCAGTACAGACCGGCTGTATGTCATGTACAAGTAGGTCCCATAGCATTCATACGAATAGTGAAAGTAAGAGAGGCTGGCCTTATTGGATAGGATTCTGTTAAATTATAGTAAATCTAATAACCAATACGGTATGTTATTGTTATTGCTATTGTTATAGATTTAAAACTAATTCCGTCATATTTGAACTGAACAATAGTATAATTTAAATATTTACACCTATAAATTATAATGCAAACGCCCATTCGACGTACTGCGTTTACATCCCAATACAATACATTAGACCCACGTTCCGTCGCACCATGCTGTTGATTGGTTAAAGTTCGTTTGACGAGGTTGTCAATTAAGGCCCCTTTACACACACGGAGATCGTTGGGCGACCATTGAGCGACCATTGAGCGATCCAAAATTGGCCCGATCTCTCGACGATCTCTCAAAGCCCCGAAAAAGTCGTTTCTGTGTAAATGCTTGGGAGATCCTTGTGCGCTCGGTGTGCGATCAAAATGCAAATTTTGGCCAACTGTCATGGCGATCTGTAGAGATCTTGGAGCGACCTTGGCGCTCATTGAGCGCTTATTGAGCGCTCATTGAAAGACCCTTGAAATTTATCTCCCAATGGTCTCTCAGCGGTCTCCACCTAGGTCTTTCAATGAACTCCATTGGTCTTTCATCGGACGTTCAACGATCCCTCACTGATCTCTCAGATATTTCTACCTTCGGGGTGGAACAATTTGGCGTCCATTGAAAGATCCCTGAGAGAGCATTGGGAGATCGATGAAACTGTTGAGCGCTCCTTGTGCGCTCCTTGCGAGACCGTTGAGAGATTGCTTCCCTCGGCGATCGTTGAGAGATTGTTTTGGACCGAGTCAAAACTTTGAGGAGACCGTGGCGACCGTGGAGATCACTGGAACATCATTGAGATCATTAAGAGACCATTGAGAGACCATGGCGATTGCTGGGCGCTCATTGAAAGATCGTTGAGAGATCTGGCCATTTTTTTTATCGCTCAGCGGTCTCTCAACGGTCGCCACCTCTGTGTAAAGGGGGTATTTCTGCACGCTATTGACAGCAACGTCGCTGTTCCAGGAATGGCGACAAATTGACGTAAAACAATATTATTAATTTTAACGCCATATTTGGTTATTTACATTTTTGAAACTATCAGAAAATGCAGTGTAAATATAAGTAATAAAACAATGGGATGTTGCTTTTACTGGGGTGCACAATACATTTGGTCTGTTTAAAGTTTTCGAGGAGTCCTTCTGACTCCACGCACTTCAAACAGACCAAATATATTTTTCACCCCAGTAAACGCAAAAACCCATGGTTTTATTCCTTAAATAACTCAAACTTCAAAAGTCGTCATATGCAATTATTTTATATAGAGAGTATCTTACATGCCTGACGATATTTATTAAATGGGCTTACCTGAATCCATAAGAAACGAGACTTTGTCGAGTTTCTTAATACTGTCAGCGTGTTTAATAAATATCATATTTGTTAGCTTACTGAATCCATAAGAAACGAGGCTATGTCGACTTTCTTAATAAAACTGTCAACGCGTTTAATAAATATCTTATTAAATTTCTTTTTATTGTTTTGTTCATCTCATAAAATATTTGAATGAGGTCATGTCGACTTTCTTATGAATAATGTTGAATTCCATTTTAGTTTGTTTTTAGTACGGTTTAGCGAACAATTGATATACATTTTATATAAATTTCATGACTTGTATCTACGGAGCCCCGCACGGGACATGGACTTTTTTTTATTAATTCGTTCCCACGAAATAACAATTTGTTCCCTCAATTTAACAATTCGTTCCAACGATATAACAATTCGTTCCCTCAATTTAACAATTCGTTCCCATGAATTAACAATTCGTTCGCACGATATAACAATTCGTTCCGACGAATTAGAATTGTTATTTCGGGGGAACGAATTGTTAAATTGTTAGTTCGTGGGAACGAATTGTTAATTCGTGGGAACTAATTACTAAATTGATGGAACGAATTGTTAATTCGTGGGAACGAATTGTTAAATTGAGGGAACGAATTGTTATTTCGTGGGAATGAATTAATGAAAAAGAGAATTATACGTCCGCTGCGGGGCTACTTAGTTTGTTTGTAGTAAAGTTTAGCGAACAATTGATATATATTTTATATAATTTCATGACTTGTATCTGACCTGTAACGTTATAAAATTGGGAAAATTTAAGGTACATGCCAATTCAGTAGGTACAAAATGTTCTTTATAGGAATTAAATAAGTGTATAAGTGTGTCACTATTCCACCAATTCTAACAATTACGAGTGCCCCTCACACAGATATAATCATTTAGAAATATTTAGTTTACTGATACTGACTCGCGGTGGTATCAGGCTAGTTTCATATGCAAATGAGGCATGATATTAGTGTTTTAATTATGTATACTAATTAAATGCGTCACCTAAAAAACATAATATTTTCGACAGATTATAAAGTAGGATCATTGCACATCAAAAAATAAAGACAGAGAATAAATAGTAATGTCCGTTAACATTTTAAGGAAACACGGTTATCGCCCCTGATATCAGTGTGGAAGTTTACGTCTAATATTAAATGTATATTAATGCCAATCAATACGTGGGGTAATGGTGAATTAATGTTTATTTTGACCGAAAATGTCTCAGATGAAGTCTCTGATATAAAGAACAGTTTGTACCTACTGAGTAGGCATGTACCTTTCAGGACCCGTTCTATACTCGATCATCGTTTGATTCGTCAAAGATAATTGCTTTCTTAATATGATATACATATATGTGAACATTAGCTTGTTACTGTATACTATGCGACACATGGAGTTGCTATGTCGGCCATATTAGTGTGTACAAGCCATCAGTCAGTTTTACCTCTTGCTGCGTTTGACACATACATGTACCACAATTAATATGACATATACATAAATACAATTTGGTGCACCAAGAAGTGTTTGTTGACCTGTTGTTAAAATATTTGAGAATCCAATAATGACTGTACAAGAGTCAGATAAATACACAGTGCTGTCAATATATACCTGTATTACCATACATACTGTGTCAAATTCAGTGACATTTAAGCAGTTACCTGAGTGTATTGTCACTGATGTCTTACTCGCATATTGTGCGAGTAGATATGGCTTTACATACAGATAATGTGTACACTAACACTAGGCTGTGCATCAGATAGAACAGTTTACACATTGAAATATATTCGAAGATTGATGGGGAAATTCTCAGATATGTCGTCGTTTGTATACTTTTCTGGCATAATATTTAAAGCACGTTGTTTCCACATCTGTCTATGGTGTATTGCACCCCATTGTATTACGTTTACTGCCATATTATTTGCTGTATGTGTCAAACGCACGAAGTGGTGAAACTTTACGATGGTTTGTACTTACAAAGATGGCGGATATGGCAACTAAATGTACCATCTAGTATACGGTAACAAGACAATATTCACACATCTTATGTTCATACATGACATCACTCGTATGAAGCAATTATGATTGAAGCCAAGTGTATCTTCCTATGACATAATTCCTTAAAAATGACAGACATAAAACCAGAATACACACACCTGAGGTCTATTAAATACTGCAATGTTTGCTAAATAGAGAATAGTAGGTTAGTGCCGTGAATGGGAATAAATATCTGGCAAGGCTTAGGAAACGGGATGGGCGAGGCTCTGCCGAGCACATCCCGTTTCCGTGCCGCGTCAGATATTTTTCCCATTCACGGCACTAACCTACTATTCTATTTATCCCGTCAACACCTACAAATGGCTTTTAAATGCAAAAAATAACCCAGTCACCGCACATATTCATACGCAGTGATTAGGTCGTATTGACAGGATATCAAAAATGATTCACGGCACCGTGTTTCACGGCACATACGCACTGTGTTGACGGGATAAAATGAACAACCGCATCATTTCATAACGCTCGAACGGTATACAACTTGAAAAGTGCTTTGTAACAAACGTTATTCGCACGCAATCATGTAACTTGAGTGTAAAAGTCGATACATTATGTAAACTAATATATTATTGCTACAATATGATAATATGAGAATACAATGTAGATGAAAACCGAATAGGAACAAAGATACTCATTATTTTATACAGCATATAATTTGGCTATGATGTTTGTAATTCAGTATGTCTTGGTTAATAAATCGTTCAGTATGACGAAGATCAGTGGGCCGTTTCATTAAACTTCGTACGACTAAAATGTTCGTAAGTGCAAAAGTATGATAGTCTGTAAATTTCACATTAACAATGTTGCCTTGTAAATAATTATTGAATTTACATTTATTGAGCATAGGCTGCATATGCAGCCTATACTAAATAAATGTAAATCCATCAATTGAAATTTCAAGACGATCCTAAATTTGCACTTAGGAACATTTTAGTTTTACGAAGTTTAGTGAAACGGGCCCCTGGGCCATAACCCAGCAGCCGATTTCACAAAAATTACTAAGCATACTTGTCTAGCTAAGTATACTTTGAGGGAGTAGTTATTTATTTTTATTTTTCATATAGAACTAACGACTGCATATATATGATGATTAAAAGTATGCAGAATTATTATACTGAATTTATTACATTATCACAGCCAAATTTAAAGTGTGAGCACATCAGTGGGAAATATGAATTCTATATTTAGCAAAACTAGCGTTATAATGCTAGTTATTTTTGATAATAATTGTTTTTCCTACTTTGTTTGCTTTCTCAGATCACTTACAGGGGCAAATATATTCATAAAACCCATACAAATCTTCAGTTAAATGCTTTCTTTCCTAACTCAATACCCCACTTTCCAACCTCATCTAAGACACAGTACCTTTAAAATGTAAACGGAAATAACTATTTATTCTCTTTATTTATGTTTCGATGTGCAACGATCATATTGTATAATATGTCGATACAATATTTATTCAGGTAACCGTGACGTGTGTAGTTGATACAAATAGTTTAAAAATGTCCTGCCTCATTTGCATATCAAAATAGCCTGTTACAACCGCGCGTCTCTATCAGTAAATCCAATACTAATAAATGATTATATATACGGACCCCCGCAGGGGACATGAATCTTTTTTTTTATTAATTCGTTTCCACGAAATAACAATTTGTTCCCTCAATTTAACAATTCTTTCCCTCGAATTAACAATTCGTTCCCACGAATTGTTAATTGTTAATTTGAGGGAACGAATTGTTATTTCGTGGGAACGAATTGTTAAATTGAGGGAACGAATTGTTATTTCGTGGGAACGAATTGTTATTTTGTGGGAACGAATTAATAAAAAAGAATTCTACGTCCACTGCGGGGCTCCGTATATATATGTATAGCGAGCACTGGTAATGTTTAAAACTGGTGGAATAGTTAAACACTATATATTTTCACACATATGATTTCTATAAAGAAAATGTATAAAGAAACAGATGGGAGTCCAATTTTAAACTTATTTCAGATATTTGAATTAATACGCGCATACCGATCAACTCAAATATGGCGGTCACTCTGTACTACGTGACCGTTGCTATGGTTGCTGTCTCGGGATTTCTAGCCCTGGTTCCGACTGGAGTCGGTAGCCTCAAGGTCGCGGCATTTAAGGTCGACACGTACGGAGTCACGAAAGCTGGAAAACCGGAAGTCATGAACATTCTTGCCCAGGTTTGTTTTTGTATGTGGCTGTGACTGGAGAAATGAGGTTTATGGGTTTCGTGACCAGTGTAGCTCCTGATCAATTAGCTCACTCATGTAGCCTTATAACGATCTACTTTGCTTATTAGCAGCATGACGTGGTTTTGGGTAATTTACTTAGTTTTGTGCAACTACTAATGATCAAACATTACACACGACAGACATCGCCAATTATCTACACATCTACACACCGTTCCGAACTTTCGGGTCACGTTCATACTGTCAAAATACCCTGTAAATACCGTATACGTGTATTTCGCTGGAGGTGACGTGAATTGTATGTTGGTAACAATGCACCCAAACCACCAGAGATACCGAAATAACCATGACCGTTCCTCAAGAACTTGTATTTTGAGGAGGTGTACACGAGATTTACGGACCTGAGGCAAGTCATATTCACCGAGGCCGAAGACCGAGGTGAATATGACGTTTCGAACGTCCGTAAATCTCGTGTACACCAACTAAAAAGACATTAATTATTTTAGTATATTACCCATATTACAGAACGTTGAGCGAGAAGAGTCCGAGAGTATTAACGAAGTGTTGAAATGTAGCTTGACTAGATAAATGAGGATAATGTGTTTAATACCTAAAATAATTTGAGAATTGAAACCATTTTATCAAACCTGTAGCCGATTTCACAAAATAATGCTATTAAGCATATTTATATTATATTTTTTTTTTAAATCCTGAAAAAAATAAGCGGTCCTAGTATCGTCATATATCTTTAATTAAACCACTTTACACAGGGCCATGATGAAAACACGTTTTTATTTTTTATGGTATTTTTTGCCCAAAAAAATGATATTCCCTTTAACATTTTAATTCAAGCTTGCACAAATCTTATCAACATTTGTCGATTTCAAAATACTTGAATATTGTGCTTGAATGCAAGGATCTTGATTGGCTGAGTCTGAGTTGTGCGTCAGCTCAGGCTCAGACAATCAAATTACTTGATTGTCAGAAACGTTGATAAGCAGATTAACCCTTTCAACACCACAGGCCTGTATAATTGTATTGGCAAAACGTGTATATCCGGATGAGCCGGCTCGTGACGAGCCGTCTCATCAGGATATGCACGTTTTACAAGAAATTTTCATATCTTTGAGAACAAAATTCACCCACTTTTCATAAATAGACTAACCTGAAAATCATTGTGTGACCATTGGATTGGTTGCAAACTTAACATATCAAACTCCTTTCCAGTTACTTACGGGTGAAATAGTTAACGCATGTGGACTGTGCAATTGTTTTGCAGATTATCAATCGCTACGACATCATACTGCTACAAGAAATCCGAGACGCATCCGGTGTGGCTATAGTCGACCTGCTTGATCTAGCAAACAAGTATTTATTTATTTGTTTATTTAGTGGTACATAACGCCCTACCAACACTCCTGTAAGATCCTTTATTTACGTATTTATCGCATAAAATGGGCGCTCACAGTGTAGTAACACATTGTAATACAATTCATAATAAACTGGTGCAATACATATGCAAATTAGCATGTTCCGTGACCAGTATAGTTTCAATGGATGATGATGTGCTTATTCACAATATTCACTCATGTATGATCCTTTATTTATTCATTTATTTATTTATTGAATGGTGTATAAACGCCCTGCCAACATCTAATCTCGTTTTAGGCCGGGATTACACCAGGGTCGATCCTATATTTCACCTGCACGGATGTGAGGGGCGGGGAGGGGGGGGGGGTGAACGACCGGGGGGCCCAAAATCAGAACCATATATTTACAGAATAAAAAATGTAGTCAACCTGAAACTAGAATAACCTGATCTGGTGTCAGGTCTTCACCACACCAGAGTCACTTAGCCCCACTCGGGACTCGAAATTTAAACTTGGAAAAGTCGCGGGAATACTGGACGAAGGCCGGAAGGCCTCGTCCAGTATTCCCGCGACTTTTCCAAGTTTTATCTAAATTAAAGGTGCATGCACACTCAGTAGGCACACAATGGTCTTTATAGGAATTAAATAAGTGTATACATATGTCACTATTCCACCAGTGCGTCACCTGAAAAAAATACATTTTCGACATATTATAAAGTACGATCATTGCACATCAAAACATAAATACCGCGAATAAAGAGTAAATGATGTCTCTGATATAAAGAACATTTTGAGACTACTGAGTGGACATGTACCTTAAAGTACACAATGGCGTCAACGGTGTGTCCGGATCAACGGCTGATAATACTCATTCCGTCGATAAATGGATTATCAGGTATGTTGATCTTAAAGGTACATGCCCACTCAGTATGAACAAACTGTTCTTTATCTCAGAGACATCAGCTGAGACATTTCCTAGCAAAATAAACATTCATTCACCATTTTCCCAAGCTTTGATTGGCTTTAATATACATTTTATATCAGACCTAAATGTCCACACTCATATCAGGGGCGATAACCATGTTTCCTTAAAATGTTAACGGACATTACTATTCATTGTCCGTATTTATAGTTTAATGTGCAATGATCATACTTTGTTATCTGTCGAAAATACTATTTTTTTAGGTGACGCAAATAATTTATATAAATAATTAAAATATATCATGCCTCATTTAATTCCTATAAAGAACATTTTAAGTAGGAACCAACTGTTCTTTATAGGAATTAACAAAGTGTATAATTGTGTCACTGTTCCACCAGTTCTAAAAATTACGAATGCCCGCTATACAGGTAATAATTATTAGCCTATTTTCATATGCAGATGAGGCATGATCTTTTTTAATTATTTATACTAATTAAATATGTCACCTTTTAAAGGAACACGTTTATCGCCCCTGATATCAGCGTGGGTATAATATAAATGTCATACTTCGTGATCTGTCAAAATTATTATTTTTTCAAGTGACGCATTTAATTAGTATAAATAATTAAAAAATGTCATGCCTCATTTGCATATGAAAATAGCCTGATACCACCGCGAGTCACTATCAGATAAATATTACTAAATTATTATATCTGTATAGCGGGCACTTGTAATTTTTAGAACTGGTGGAATAGTGACACAATTATACAATTATTAAATTCCTATAAAGAACATAGTGTGCCTACTTAGTGGGCATGTACCTTTTAACGTTAACCAATGCACTGCTGAATTAACTGTCCTCTGCTGTTTAGTTATTCGTTTGTTGTTTTCTTCTCGATGAAAACATGGATTGGCAGCCCTTTAAAATGATTATAAATTGCTGCTACATCATAATTTATAGAGAGAAAAAAACAAAACATAAAACAACATCAGACGACAGTTTCCGGTTCCCGCATTTCAGCATGACAACGAACCCGTTCAACATGACAATCAGTCCCAGACTGGGCCGCACGAGCTACAGTCGTTTCTCTCAAAATGTTCCGGGTTTATACGTGTACAAAGTGTTGTGCGTTGCGTATCCGTGGAGTTTCCGTTAGTTGCGTTTCAAACCGTGTGTCGTCTACGTGTAATACGTTTTCGGCCATGCGTTGCGTTTCCCCACTATTGCGCATGCGCGAAAGTCGAACAAACCGTGTTCAACGCATTGAGTTTCAAAAGCGTGTAATCCGTGTACAACGGTTGTAAACGTATACAACGGTTGTAAACGTATACAACGGTTGTAAACAACGCATTGAGTTTCAAAAGCGTGTAATCCGTGTACAACGGTTGTAAACGTATACAACGGTTGTAAACGTATACAACGCTGAGGTAAACCGTTTAAACGATTTAACGCTTTCTTTGACGAACGGTTACACGCTTCTACATGTACACAGCACCGTACAGATGAAACCGTGTTATACGTATAACACGTTTCCACGGGTTTTAACGCATTACACGTTGTGGTATGCCAACCGTGTATCGCGTAGAATGTGCATGCTCAGATCGTTCTTCGTGTGTGTATATATACTTCTAGACTGCAGGGCTTCTAAAATTTTCAGTTTTCCGGTTCTGGACCGATTTTTGAACTCTCAGACCGATTGAGATTTTAAAACTAGTCTTAAAAATCGGTCCGAGAAAAATTGCCAGTCGGCTGGTATTTCGCTATAAACCTTGTAAATTTACCGGTTTTGACCACCAAGTAATTTATGACACATATCCGCGGGCCATATCCGTGTTAAACCAGTGTGCAGCTCGCTGTGTATTCAGTTTCTACAAATATCGATTTTTCTTAACACACGCGTGGACAGGTGTATAGCGGATTAGTGACTGAAATAGACTGGCTTCAGCGTAAAGATACGAGAGTTCCTAGACTTGCCATTTCTGAGGTCTATAAATACATTAAATATGCCTAAAAGCATCAATGAATACAACAAAAATGAATTTTTATATGGAGGGTGTAAAATAAAAAAGATATGTTTTTTCTTCATTCATTGAAGCTTTTAGGCATATTTAATGTATTTATAGACCTCGGTCCGTTACTTCAACCTGTGATATTACACAGACGAGATTTGTGTGTTGCTTTGTGCAAAAAAATCGATAACACGTACTAAGCCGTGTCAACTAACAGGTGCTTATTGTATGACATCATTCAGCACGAGAAATGCGTCGTGACCACTCCTTTAGGCT